>JAVTVY010022461.1:0-91437 GCA_036873755.1 Hanleya hanleyi | reverse complement strand
AATCAGGGGAGATAACCAGGAATTGTTCAGGAGTTATCTGCCCCTAAATATGCCTCAATTTCACCTTTATATACTACTCACACCATACCGTTTTCACCCATTTCATTGGGAACATGAGTAAGCCCGTGGATAGGCGGACCACAGGAAACATGACCAGAAAGTGCCGTACAGAAGCCCTGGAAAGATATTATATTAAGGTCGAATCTAACGCTTGTATCGGGACATTGGTGCATCCCGAATATCCTCAATCAAACAGATGTAACATCAATCAAACAGATGTAACATCCTTAATCAAACAGATATGGGCAATTCTTGGGAGATTAAAACAAATTTGTGAATATTAATGGATTCAACCTAATTCGCAAAAAATGCCTGCATTTGAATAGTTTTAAAGTTTTTATTGTACACTATCCATCTCCTCAAAAAGGAACATTACTACTGCTAACTACTGACACTTGAGTCTGAGTCTGAACTGTATTGAAGGGACATCATTTGTCACTCAGTGAGCGGCAACTTTTACAATCCTAAACTGAAGCAAGCGCTCCTTCGAATCCTTCCGAAACGAGACAATGGAATAGATTTGATTGACCAGACAGATATGGATGCCTCTAACATGTATTTAATTGACCAGACAGATATGGATGCCTCTAACATGTATTTAATTGACCAGACAGATATGGATGCCTCTAACATGGATTTCATTGGCCAGACAGATATGGATGCCTCTAACATGGATTTCATTGACCAGACAGATATGGATGCCTCTAACATAAGTTCCATTGACCAGACAGATATGGATGCCTCTAACATGGATTTCATTGACCAGACAGATATAAATGCCTCTAACATGGATTTCATTGACCAGACAGATATGGATGCCTCTAGCATGGATTTCATTGACCAAACAGATATGGATGCCTCTAACATGGATTTCATTGACCAGACAGATATGGATGCCTCTAACATGGATTTCATTGATCGGACAGATATGGATGCCTCTAACATGGATTTCATTGACCAGACATATATGGATGCCGCTAACATGAATTTCATTGACCAGACAGATATGGATGCCTCTAACATGGATTTCATTGACCAGGCAGACATGAATGCCTCTAACATGGATTTCATTGACCAGACAGATATGAATGCCTCTAGCATGGATTTCATTGATCAGACAGATATGGATGCCTCTAACATGGATTTCATTGACCAGACATATATGGATGCCGCTAACATGGATTTCATTGACCAGACAGATACATGTATAGATACCTCTAACATGGATTTCAGTGACCAGACAGATATGGATGCCTCTAACATAGATTTCATTGACCAGACAGATATAGATACCTCTAACATGGATGTCATTGACCAGACAGATATGGATGCCTCTAACATGGATTTCATTGACCAGACAGATATGGATGCCTCTAACATAGATTTCTGTGACCAGACAGATACGGATACCTCTAACATGGATTTCATTGACCAGACAGATACAGATACCTCTAACATGGATTTCATTGACCAGACAGATATGAATGCCTCTAACATGGATTTCATTGATCAGACAGATATGGATGCCTCTAACATGGATTTCATTGACCACACAGATATGGATGCCTCTGACATGGATTTCATTGACCACATAGATACATTTATAGATACCTCTAATATGGATTTCATTGACCAGACAGATATGAATGCCTCTAACATGAATTTCATTGATCAGACAGACATGGATGCCTCTAACATGGATTTCATTAACCAGACAGATATGGATGCCTCTAACATAGATTTCACTGACCGCGATAGGTGTATATGTAAAACGATCGAATGGAATAAATTCCCATGGTAATGATCGTGATTTTGGTTAATTAATTGTTCGACCGCTGTATAAGCTGGAACCAATGCCACCCCACCTCACACACACACACCCTATGTAAATACGGTAATAGCTCCAGGCTGTACGCAAGTAATAATTTCAGCATTTCTCGATCACTTGTCCAGATTTAGTCTGCTTTTGCAAATGATTCAAGGGGAAAACATAATTCTTTCATGAATTAGGAATATTCCAAGCGAATACAATTCCCACGATAATATCATCTATAACGAAACATCTCTTTGTTCCAGAGAAAGTGAAGCCAAACAGAAGCCATATGAAGAAATATCCTTTATTAATCAAAGTACTCAAGAATAATAACTCTAGTTACATAGCTACTGAATGCCCATCACCACTGTTCAGCAAAGCATATATAGAAAAAGGTTAGCCCCTTGTGTACTGAATAATTGAAAAAAACATTTCTCTTCATAACAATTTCACTTATTAGTCACAACAGTAAGTCGAACGAGGATACAGCATATATGTCAATTTCAGAAAGAAAGAGAGGGAGAGAGAGAGAGAGAGAATTAATGGTAACGTCGCATTCATCTACATAGCGACGAGCAACATCAACCTCTCCGTCAATTTGAACTATTTTGCATGCCCAGGAGTACGTTCTGTAGCAACTACTAATGGCACAATTGTCGCAATTGTGTCATTAACAGTTGTCAGGTCGCCGGCTAGTGTCACAACAATAGCAGGCGACTCCGTCACTTTGAACAAGTAGTAACGAGCACGTTGACGTTTATTATCACAACTGGAGACCAGTAATTATTTTATACAAAAAATATATCATACATGATGTTTGGATAAATCTTTGACATATCCACTGATCAAAGTGAGATATGATAGCACTCCATTTCCAGCTATCATTCTGCGTCTACAGTCTGTCCCTGAGTGGTCACGACCTTCTTTGTGAGAATAGCCGAACCTCTCTATCCATTCGGCCACCGAATCACTCTACAAGAGACTGTGTTTAAAGTGTATTCATACTTCGCACATGCGCTTGTTTTACCTAAAAGTTCCTGCTCTTCTCCCCTACATACCGCTCTTCATTGCTGGAGGGAGAGTTGAGTATGCGGTGAACCCAGCAAGTGAAATCTCACCCGTTTTAGCCATGAATAAGTAACAGACTGTTGTAGCAGTTTCTTACCCCATTTCCGTACACTTTCATACCTGTCAAAGTATAGCCTTCATGATGACGTCATCTCTCCTGCACTTTGCTACCAGGGATCACTGTTCTAAAGCAAAGATGGCGATTTCAGTGAGTACCAATTGGCGGTAGCATCCGATCCGACGTCTAGTATTTAGCCGTCGTCCATAAAGATGTTAGTTTGTTGATAACTATTATAAGTTACAAAGATTGTTCTGTATTTTGGGAAATTTGTCCGCTACTAGGTGATTGTCCGGCAAATAGGAATGACGCCCCACCCCTGGCTCAGGAATCAGCGTCCTCCTCCTAGAAATGATTAATATGCAGGAATAATGAATGGCATACAGCAATAATCGTGCTCCTAGGAATGATTGTCCGCCAAGGAACGATTGATCGACATGAAAAGAAATAATAGTCTCTCAGGCATGATAGTCTATGGAATGATTGTCTCCTTGCCACCCAGGTATGGTTGTCTGTCATAAGGTGTACGGTAATTGTCCAGCATTTCTGAATGACGGTTTGACCTCTAGGAATGGTTTACGTCCCAGGAATAATAGTCTCTCAGGCATGATAGTCTATGGAATGATTGTCTCCTTGCCACCCAGGTATGGTTGTCTGTCATAAGGTGTACGGTAATTGTCCAGCATTTCTGAATGACGGTTTGACCTCTAGGAATGGTTTACGTCCCAGGAATAATAGTCTCTCAGGCATGATAGTCTATGGAATGATTGTCTCCTTGCCACCCAGGTATGGTTGTCTGTCATAAGGTGTACGGTAATTGTCCAGCATTTCTGAATGACGGTTTGACCTCTAGGAATGGTTTACGTCCCAGGAATAATAGTCTCTCAGGCATGATAGTCTATGGAATGATTGTCTCCTTGCCACCCAGGTATGGTTGTCTGTCATAAGGTGTACGGTAATTGTCCAGCATTTCTGAATGACGGTTTGACCTATAGGAATGGTTTACGTCCCAGGAAAGATTGACCGGCAGACAGGAATAAATTGAATGGTATCCCTTTATGAAGTATTGGTCTACCTGTAGTCCCCCACCATAGAATGATTGCCAAGCATATATGAATGATGATCCGTCTCTGGGAATGACTGACCAGCAGACAGGAACAATACACCAACCTTCTGTACTCAGCAATGAACCGGTTTAATAACCTGTCATCGTTAGAACCACCATATCTGTAGGAGAGATTTGGTACAAGTTCCATGAGTGTTTGTTCCTACGTTGTTGAGATACATGTATGAACGAACTGACACGGGTCCCTTCATTATAATTCACCCCAACAGGATAGTGTAATCTCATTGTAAGTAAGACTATACAAATTCCATAATTTTACCTTTTTGTGTTTCTAGAAATATAGCCAAAGTAACGAAAACTGACCAGTTCATAGCAATTCACCATAAGATTATGTTACGAAAATATTCCATCCATTTGCAGAAGTAGTAATAAACCGGGGTTTAACCACGTTGACCTTTGCGACGTCACCTCCGGTTCCGGTCGCGAGACCAGAAGTGACCTTTGACCCTGTGCATGCATAAAATATAGGATAAAATGGTGTGCAGCATTACTTACCACCGAAACAACCTTATTTAACATGTACCAACACGATTGCGCACATTTTTAGAAAACTATATTCTATAACATTCACGACGACAAATGACCCATCACGCCAGAAAGCCTGACCTTTTCGCTCAAACTTTAAAAAATCAGCACACATTCGCCACCATTTGTTTTCAGATACGTCTGCCAGGAATTAGGTCATTCCGCCCGACACAGTCACAGCGTATATGAGAGGTGGTCAATCAAAGTGCCCCAGAATGTTCCCTGTCAATATTTTGAAAGGTTGTTTGGATATTTCTTAGGGGGTAAATATTATAGAAACATTTTAAAATATATCACAAATCAGTCAGGTATAATGGCCAATCAGATTCCCCCAAGAGTCAAGTCCTGATTATACCACGCGTGGTGGTTTGCAATCTGATTAAAACACAGACTCAATAAACCGCTCCTCTATCGGACATGTCGCTGATTAAGATCTGGGACAGTTCCTATCTTAAATCTGTCGCGCATGTCAGACTGGCGACCAATCACAGTCCAGCCTCAACCGTCGAAGAGCTTGTATTGGCGCTTTCCATTCGGAGGCAAAGTCAGCATTGCTCGGGCACAGTAAATGGAACATGCACAATCAAGGCATTGCCAGCAGCCACGCCGACTACGCGTAATGGAAAGCGCCCTATATTCAGTGGCGGTCAAGTTCAACGGGCGAGATGAAAATTATGGTGTGCCATGCGTGCCCGCATTAAAGCAGGAGCAACTGCAGATGTTTTCTTGCATGCTACGTAAAAAGACACTGTATAGCCGTTCTTCCTACCGGCTACGGGATATCTTTATGTTGCCGAGTGTACGGA
The DNA here is from genome assembly GCA_036873755.1 of Hanleya hanleyi. NCBI lineage: Eukaryota > Metazoa > Mollusca > Polyplacophora > Lepidopleurida > Hanleyidae > Hanleya > Hanleya hanleyi. The sequence continues at coordinate 85,981 of JAVTVY010022461.1, read as the reverse complement.
CGAGACGGAGAAATTTCCAACCCCCATGCAGGCAGCTAACGAAGTTCTTGCTGTCGACTCCAGTTCATGAGCGATCACGGAACTTCGGAAGATTATTATTTGCTCCCCGTTGCTCTCTTTACTCCCCGTTGCTCTCTTTATTTAATGACAGACCAGGTGAAAAGATCAAGGGATATTTCTTGCACTGCTGGATATATAGGTACGGTTATTTTGTTTCATAAAATCAGTTCATAACTGCATCGCAACAACAACTGAGATTAGGAGATTAGCCGTCACGCTATACTACGAGGCGTCTCATTGGGCGACTATTTGACCCGGAAACTATTTGATTCGGAGTTCATCTGACGGATTTGTTATAGGAACTGTCCCAGATCTTAATCAGCGACATGTCCGATAGAGGAGCGGTTTATTAAGTCTGTGTTTTAATCAGATTGGGTGGTTTGTGACCTGTCGTTTTTTTCAGTTGGTTTATTTGATGGCTTGGACAAGTCTCCTCCAAAACAGATCCTCTCCTTGTGGGTCATCTGTCTTTTCGATGTACGACTGACTGTGGAGAATCTCTAGGACTTCGGTCGTGAGATCCCGGGGCGCGAGGACCTCCATCATGACAATGATCAGCGTCTCTCGTCCATCGTGTAAACTCTCCATACGGGCCACGATCACGGAACTTCGGAAGATTATTATTTGCTCCCCGTTGCTCTCTTTACTCCCCGTTGCTCTCTTTATTTAATGACAGACCAGGCGAAAAGATCAAGGGATATTTCTTGCACTTCAGGATATATAGGTACGGTTATTTTCTCTCATACAATCAGTTCATAACTGCATCACAACAATAACGGAGATTAGGGGATTAGCCGTCACGCTATACTACGAGCCGTCTCATTGGGCGACTATTTGACCCGGAAACTATTCGATTCGGAGTTCATCTGACGGATTTGTTATAGGAACTGTCCCAGATCTTAATCAGCGACATGTCCGATAGAGGAGCGGTTTATTAAGTCTGTGTTTTAATCAGATTGGGTGGTTTGTGACCTGTCGTTTTTTTCAGTTGGTTTATTTGATGGCTTGGACAAGTCTCCTCCAAAACAGATCCTCTCCTTGTGGGTCATCTGTCTTTTCGATGTACGACTGACTGTGGAGAATCTCTAGGACTTCGGTCGTGAGATCCCGGGGCGCGAGGACCTCCATCATGACAATGATCAGCGTCTCTCGTCCATCGTGTAAACTCTCCATACGGGCCATGTTTATCTCATACATACACCATCTGCTTTTAATAAACTCCTTTGAGAGGAGAACAACTGTCTTTCTGCTGCCTTGGATAGCGTTCATAATGTTTGTTGTTACGTAAAGTCCTGGAGTGAAATCTCGCCGGTCTATACACAGTCTTAATCCTGCTTCTGTTTCCAACTTCGGTAATACACTCTCTATGATGAATTCTCGGTCTGTATCTTCGTAGCTGATAAAGGCATCGTAGGCAAACGGATCTTCATCGACACCGTCTAGCCTTTGATACCCAGTTCTCTTCCCTAGTTGTGTGGTCATGTAGTACAGGTATCTCAGCTTCCAACGGTACCGGCGTATCAGTCCACCGATGATAATACATATTATCAGTGCCAATGCTGTACACAGACTCGCAGTGAGAGGTGCGTAAGACGTACACTGTTTCTTTAAGTGTTGTAAAATTGCTTCTTTTTTCGATAGAGCTATCTTAGTTCCATTGGACAGAAAGCAAAATACTCCTGACGTGACGGTCAGCCACTGTACAAAATATTGCGTATCACAGACGCAGTTCATTCGATTTTCGAACAGAAGAACACGGATATCAGTGAATTGTCGAATAGAATCAAGATCTTACAGAGCACCGGTGGAAGAGAACCTAGATGAGTATTTGCACTCAGGTCAAGTTTTCTAAGACCTCTCATGCCTGCTATACTGGCTTCCCATGAAGTGATGTGATTGTGCGACAGAAACAAATATTCTAATCTATTTAGGCGAGAAAACAAGCGAGAAGAAACCACTTCCAGACCATTCTCGCGCAAATCCAGAACTCTGAGGTTTGTCAGGTTGTAGAAAGTCAGATCACTCAATAGCATTCCAAGTCTGTTATGGCCAATCAATAATGTCTTTAAGCCTGAAAAATGTGAAAAGAAATACGGTGATACCGTGTAACAGCCATTGTTAGTCAGATCGAGATATTGTATGCTTTCTGCCCCCTCCAATGTATCACGTGTTACGTCTAAACGATAATAGAAAAACGCAACAGAAAGATTTGTGAAGTCGAGAATCAGTAATCAACTATTTATTTACAATACTAAAATCATATACAAATTAAATTAGGTCAATATAGCAAACAAACATCAAATAAAATCTTACTGTTCAATGTTATACCGGTATATCTCTCAGAGTCCGTATCAACGTGCTAATCTCTATACAGTCCGTGATGAAATCGCGTTCCTGTATTTCCACAGTCAATAACGCTCAGCTGTTGTCCAGTTTTCGTCAGTTCAATCACGTAGATAATACACAGCGGTCGAACACATCCAACAGGAATATATAATCCAGCAGTCAGTTATCTCAGGCAAATGTTAGTCAATAGTAATAAGGATGATGCACCCACGTGTGTCGTTCGAATCTCCTCCCCGATCACTAAACTTCGAGCAATTTATACTTTTATCGGGAATTCCAGAGTATTCTATCAGATCAAGAAACTTTCATCGGTATAACAATGACGTAAGATTTAACCCAAATACGATTACAACAACTACGAGAAAGTTCGACATAATTAACCCAGATAAACAAGTCTATGACAGTCTATATGTGCAGATGGCGCTCAAGTATAACTGCCGGCAATATCCTGGGCTCTTGATGCATGGACAGATGGCGCTGTGTACTAAAAACTCGGGTCATACGGGGCTGTTCGTAAAGCGGCCATCTGCAGTCACAGAATCCTCGAGAAAACACCAGACGGATGACACATAATTCACCCACGACAAATCGGTCACGATCACGAGAAAATTCCAGATCATAACCACACAACAGAAGGTCTACAAGTCAACCTCAGTTCCACAATTCTAGAACTATCTTCAGTGTCTAACTTTATACTGCAATACCATGACACTCCCCCTCTTAAAGAAGAAGGTTACAAACTTGGAACTTTCTTGACAATTCAAAACATTATTATAAAACCAAATCTATATTACAACAGCAAAAATATTGACAAACATATGTACATTATATGCGAGACAAACAATCAGCGATTAAATTGTCCTTACCCTTAATATGTTTGATTTCAATATTGTATTCTTGTAACACCAAACTCCATCTCAACAATCTTTGATTTTTGTTTTTCATCTTACTTATGAAAACAAGTGGATTGTGATCACTGAATACAGTAATTGGCAACGATGAAGAAGTAACATAAACATCAAAATGTTGTATCATTGCCAAACATTCTTTCTCAATTGTAGAATAATTTCTCTGATGTTTGTCAAATTTACGTGAAAAATAACATATTGGGTGGTCTACACCATCTATACCTTCTTGTAACAAAACAGCACCAGCAGCAACATCACTAGCATCTACAGCCAGTTTAAAAGGTGAATCAAAATCTGGTGCTGAAAGAACTGGTGCGCTCTTGAGTATGGCTTTCAGTTTCTCAAAAGCTGATTCACATTCATCGGTCCAAACAAAAGTTACCCTCTTTCTTAAGAGCCGAGTTAAAGGTTCAGTAATATCTGAAAAATTTGGACAAAATTTCCTGTAGTAACCAGCCATACCCAAGAAACGCATCAGTTGTCTCTTACATGTTGGTCTTGGAAATAGCGAGATAGCACTGACCTTAGCATCTACAGGCTTTACCTGACCCTGACCTACAACATGACCCAAGAATGTCACACGTGCATGTCCAAATTCACTTTTTCCAAGGTTGACTGTCAGCTTGGCGTCACTCAGCCGATTGAACAGTGCGCGAATTCTCTGTAGATGAACTTCCCATGTATCGCTGTAGACAATGACGTCATCAATGTAAGTCTCACATCCTTCCAAACCGGAAGTAACACGGTTGATGAGACGCTGGAACGTGGCTGGGGAATTTTTCATTCCAAATGGCATAACTTTGTACTGGAACAGACCCTCCGGAGTGACGAATGCTGATATCTCCTTCGCACGATCTGTCAGTGGAACTTGCCAAAATCCTTTCAGAAGATCAAACTTTGACACGAACTTGGCACTTCCCATTTTATCAATGCAATCGTCAATGCGTGGAATAGGGAATGTGTCTGTTTTGGTCAATGTGTTCACCTTTCTGTAGTCAGTACACATCCTGTAACTGCCATCTGGCTTTGGAACGAGGATACAAGATGAACTCCAGTTACTATTACTTGGTTCAATGAAGTCATTGTCCAATAAATACTGAATCTCTTTTTTCAGGTAGTTTTGTTTAAAGGGATTCAAACGATATGGGTGCTGCTTCACTGGATTAGAATCTCCGACATCGACGTCATGTGAAATTGTATCAGTCCGAGTAGGAATGTCGGGAAACGAATGTTCATATTGACTGAGCAGAGTTCGAAGTTCTTCCTGACGCGCTGGCTCGAGATGACACAACTTGGAATCCAAATTAAGTAGAATGTCAGAGTTCTGTAATTTCGCCGCTGTCATGGGCTCTTCACAAGTGTCATTGGTATCAGGGTCAGAACTATTATTACACTTACAGGATGGACAGTACTCTTAGTGCTATCTCTGTCGATGTATAACTTTAACATATTTACATGGCATAACTGTTTGCTCTTACGCCTGTCAGGAGTCTGAACTACATAATTAAGGTCACTTAGTTTCTTTTCAATGACATAAGGACCATAATATCTAGCCTTAAGTGGATAACCAGGAATAGGCAGAAAAGCCAGAACCTTCTCACCAGGTTTGAAACTTCGTTTAAGGACATGTTTATCATAGGTTCTTTTCATACCTTTTTGAGCTGACTTTAAATTTGACATGGCCAAATCACGTGCTTTGGTCAACCTGGTGCGAAAGTCCGATACATATTGTAAGAGACTACATGAGTCCAGATCCCTGTCTAGGAACTTTTCCTTCAGCAGTTTAAGGGGTCCTCTAACTATATGACCAAAGACTAATTCAAATGGACTGAAGCCTAAAGACTCTTGAACAGATTCTCTAACAGCAAACAATAACAAATGTATGCCTTCATCCCAATCTTTTTCAGTGTCAAAACAATAAGTCCTAATCATGTTCTTTAATGTTTGGTGGAATCTTTCTAATGCGCCTTGGCTTTCTGGGTGGTATGCAGATGATTTGTACTGCTTTATTCCCAATTCATGCATGACTTGTTGAAAGATTCCTGACATGAAATTAGATCCCTGATCAGACTGAATAGACTGGGGTAGGCCGACAAGTGTGAAAAACTTAACTAAGGCCTTAACAATAGTTTTTGCCTTAATTTTCCGTAAAGGAATGGCCTCAGGGAACCTGGTTGAAGCACACATGATTGTTAACATGTATTGATTGCCTGACTTTGTTTTTGGTAATGGACCAACACAATCTATAATCACCCTGCTAAAAGCTTCCCCAAATGCAGGGATTGGTTGTAGAGGGGCCTTTGGTATGGTTTGGTTAGGTTTTCCTACCATTTGACATGTGTGGCATGACCTACAAAATTCAGCAACATCTTTCTTTAAATTTGGCCAATAGAAATGATTTAGAATTTTGTAGTATGTTTTGTTAACACCTAAATGGCCCGAAAGAGGTGTTTCATGGGCTAGTCTGAGGATATCTAAACGATATGACTTTGGTATCACAATCTGATACTTAACTGCCCACTCATCATCAGGTGACACATCTGGCGGTCGCCATTTGCGCATAAGAACACCATTCTTACAAAAGTAACACACAGGCTCTTGAGTTACATCACACTCATCTACTGCCTTGTCAAATAACTTGGAAATGTCCTTGTCACTATGCTGTTCATTAACCAGCTGTGATTTTGAAATTTCGTCATTAGAACATTCCAATTTGCTATCCAAATGTGGCTTATCAGCCTCATCATTTAAACACACAAAGGTGTCGGCCAAACAAACGTCATCGATGACGTCATCTTTAAGAGACTTTGCAGACTCTTCAGCCAATTTACTCATGGCTCTAGTAACTGCACAAGCAGGATACACACTTTGAATTTCGTCTTCAACTGGATCATGAATCTGATCCAAACAAGGCTTGTCAGTTACAATCGGGTTAACCCCGACCTTATCTCCCGCAAGATCATTGCCAAGAAGTAATTGAACACCCTCAAATGGTAAACTACCTTTAATACCCACCGTAACAGGTCCAGAAATCAAGTCGGAAGACAGATGAATGTTATGGAGCGGAACGGGTGTATAATTTACAGAATCTACCCCTTTAATCAGGACATTACTGCCTGCAGATGAAGAATCAGAAAACGGCAAAATATCTGCCAACAAAAGAGACTGGGACGCGGCCGTATCTCGCAAAATCTTCACAGGAGTAGCATTAGAAAAATCACTTGAAAGTGATACAAAACCATTGTGGATAAATGGTTCAAAAATCTCCATAACAGGATTTGAAAAACTGTCAACCTTATCCTTGATAGAACTAATAGGAACAGTGTCCTTGGCCATCTTAACGTCATATACATTATGAACGTCACTAACCTGCTTGGGTAAAAATCTTGAAGTGAGGAAACCACTAGGCTTTTGAAAGGCTTGATCTTGTTGTCTTCTTTTCAATTTAAAACAATTAGCCATCAAGTGACCGTCCTTTTTACAGTAGCTGCAAACGGGAGACTTATTTTGAGTGTTAAAAGTGGGTGACTGAGACTTTGTGTTTGACCTTTGACCTTTGTAACTGGGGTTAAAAGTTTTAAGCCTTGAGAAAGAACTGGATTTGTTACCTGAGATGTTAGACTGGAATGAACTGGGCTTAACAGCATTGACAAATGATAATTTGTGTGTCGGAGCGTATTCATCAGCAAATCGGGCTGCTTCGTCTAAAGTGTTGGCATTCTTTTCACCAAGAAATGTTCTAATATCACCATGGATACTCCTTTTAAATTCCTCTACTAGCATAAGCTGTCTGAGGTTTTCAAAGTTGTTGTCAATTTTAACCGAAGCACACCACCATCAAATAACTGTTCTTTTGAACGAGCAAATTCTACATGAGTCTGAGAGTTTTATTTTTCACAACTACGAAACTTTTGTCTATAGGCTTCAGGAACTAATTCATAACCTTTGAGGATTAAATCCTTCACCATATCATAATTTGATGCTTGCTCTACCGTCAATTGAGTGTAAATGTCCCTTGCCTTTCCGATCAAAACACTTTGAAGAAGTAAACTCCAATTTTCTTTCGGCCAGTTTAAATTCTCAGCAATTTTCTCAAAATGCAGAAAATATTTATCAACTTCTTTTTCCTGAAATGGTGGGACGAGACGCATTTGACGAGCTGCATCAAATTTTGATAGTGATTGTACAGGTGCATCTGCGGGAGGATACGTTCGTGACTGTAATTCCAAATGTTTTATTTCTAACTGAAACTGTCTCTCTTTCTCTTTCTCTCTTTCCTCTTTTTCTAACTTTTCTCTCTCTAACTGAAAGTGTCTTTCTTTCTCTTCTCTTTCTCTCTCTAATGCTCTTTCCTCTAATTCTAATTTCTTTAATTCCAGCTGATTTTGTAATTCTAATTTCTTTATTTCCAAATAATCAGCTGTTTCCTCAGTTAAATCAAAATCACTTTCATCTCAGATTTGTTTGCTAACAAAATGTTTAATAATGAGTTTCTTAATTTCTTGCTTTCTCCAAGATGTTTTAACTTTAATTTGTAGGAATTTACACAGCGCGAACAAATCCTCTTTGCGTAGTTCGTCAAATTCCTCCCGATCAGGATTTGAAGCAAACTGTGCTGGGTCAAAAGACATGCTGATAATATACTACTAATCGACTTCACAAATTCAGACAATGTATCAATTTAGAACTATGTTGCAAAGCTGGACTGTAAACAAAGCTCGCGGACAGGTCCCCAATTTCTGTTACCTCTAAACGAAAATAGAAAAACGCAACAGAAAGATTTGTGAAGTCGAGAATCAATAATCAACTATTTATTTACAATACTAAAATCATATACAAATTAAATTAGGTCAATATAGCAAACAAACATCAAATAAAATCTTACTGTTCAATGTTATACCGGTATATCTCTCAGAGTTCGTATCAACGTGCTAATCTCTATACAGTCCGTGGTGAAATCGCGTTCCTGTATTTCCACAGTAAATAACGCTCAGCTGTTGTCCAGTTTTCGTCAGTTCAATCACGTAGATAATACACAGCGGTCGAACACAGCCAACAGGAATATATAATCCAGCAGTCAGTTATCTCAGGCAAACGTTAGTCAATAATAATAATGATGATGCACCCACGTAAGTCTGTTTGAAACCTCCAGTCAGTAATTACGGGCAAAGTAAATCAATCAAACCAGTTCTTAAATTCTCTCTCGAGTGAGCGAACGAGACGGTATTTATATCCTACGGGGAATTCGCGATTATTCTATCAGATCAAGAAACTTCCATCGGTACAACAATGACGTAAGATTTAACCCAGATACGATTACAACAACTACGAGAAAGTTCGACATAATTAACCCAGATAAACAAGTGCTTTCTCATTCCAGAAACTTCAAGAATGTTTAATATTGAATACAATGAAGATCTATATGTACAGATGGCGCTCCGCACAGGTCATACGGGGCTCCCGATGCATGTATAGATGGCGCTATGCACAAATCCCTCAGGGTCATACGGGCTGTACGCAGAACAGCCATTTGCAATCATAGAATCTTCTAGAAAACACTAGTCGGATAACTCACATAATTCACTTACGATAAATCGGTCACGATTACGAGAAAATTCCATGAATACAACAGAACGTAAACATGTTTACCTCAGGTCTATCATTCTAGAAATATCCTCAGTGTCTAACTTTATACTGTAATACTATGACACTCCCCCTCTTAAAAGAAGAAAGTTTCAAACTTGGAACTTTCTTGACAATTCAAAACATTATAACAAAACCAAATCTATATTACAACAGCAAAAATATTGACAAACATATGTACATTATATGCGAGACAAACAATCAGCGATCAAATTGTCCTTACCCTTAATATGTTTGATTTCAATATTGTATTCTTGTAACACCAAACTCCATCTCAACAATCTTTGATTTTTGTTTTTCATCTTACTTATGAAAACAAGTGGATTGTGATCACTGAATACAGTAATTGGCAACGATGAAGAAGTAACATAAACATCAAAATGTTGTAAAGCCATTATCATTGCCAAACTTTCTTTCTCAATTGTAGAATAATTTCTCTGATGTTTGTCAAATTTACGTGAAAAATAACATATTGGGTGGTCTACACCATCTATACCTTCTTGTAACAAAACAGCACCAGCAGCAACATCACTAGCATCTACAGCCAGTTTAAAAGGTGAACCAAAATCTGTTGCTGAAAGAACTGGTGCGCTCTTGAGTATGGCTTTCAGTTTCTCAAAAGCTGATTCACATTCATCGGTCCAAGCAAAAGTTACCCTCTTTCTTAAGAGCCGAGTTAAAGGTTCAGTAATATCTGAAGAATTTTGACAAAATTTCCTGTAGTAACCAGCCATACCCAAGAAACGCATCAGTTGTCTCTTACATGTTGGTCTTGGAAATAGCGAGACAGCACTGACCTTAGCATCTACTGGCTTTACCTGACCCTGACCTACAACATGACCCAAGAATGTCACACGTGCATGTCCAAATTCACTTTTTCCAAGGTTGACTGTCAGCTTGGCGTCACTCAGCCGATTGAACAGTTCGCGAATTCTCTGTAGATGATCTTCCCATGTATCGCTGTAGACAATGACGTCATCAATGTAAGTCTCACATCCTTCCAAACCGGAAGTAACACGGTTGATGAGACGCTGGAACGTAGCTGGAGAATTTTTCATTCCAAATGGCATAACTTTGTACTGGAACAGACCCTCCGGAGTGACGAATGCTGATATCTCCTTCGCACGATCTGTCAGTGGAACTTGCCAAAATCGTTTCAGAAGATCAAACTTTGACACGAACTTGGCACTTCCCACTTTATCAATGCAATCAATGCGTGGAATAGGGAATGTGTCTGTTTTGGTCAATGTGTTCACCTTTCTGTAGTCAGTACACATCCTGTAACTGCCATCTGGCTTTGGAACGAGGATACAAGGTGAACTCCAGTTACTATTACTTGGTTCAATGAAGTCATTGTCCAATAAATACTGAATCTATTTTTTCAGGCAGTTTTGTTTAAAGGGATTCAAACGATATGGGTGCTGCTTCACTGGATTAGAATCTCCGACATCGACGTCATGTAAAATTGTATCAGTCCGAGTAGGAATGTCGGGAAACAAATGTTCATATTGACTGAGCAGAGTTCGAAGATCTTCCTGACGCGCTGGCTCGAGATGACACAACTTGGAATCCAAATTAAGTAGAATGTCAGAGTTCTGTAATTTCGCCGCTGTCATGGGCTCTTCACAAGTTTCATTGGTATCATGGTCAGAACTAATTACACTTACAGGATGGACAGTACTGTTAGTGCTATCTCTGTCGATGTATAACTTTAACATATTTACATGGCCTAACTGCTCTTACACATGTGAGGAGTCTGAATTACATAATTAAGGTCACTTAGTTTCTTTTCAATGACATAAGGACCATAATACCTAGCCTTAAGTGGATTACCAGGAATAGGCAGAAAAGCCAGAACCTTCTCACCAGGTTTGATACTTCGTTTAAGGACATGTTTATCATAGGTTATTTTCATACCTTTTTGAGCTGACTTTAAATTTGACATGGCCAAATCACGTGCTTTGGTCAACCTGGTGCGAAAGTCCGATACATATTGTAAGAGACTACATGAGTCCAGATCACTGTCTAGGAACTTTTCCTTCAGCAGTTTAAGGGGTCCTCTAACTATATGACCAAAGACTAATTCAAATGGACTGAAGCCTAAAGACTCTTGAACAGATTCTCTAACAGCAAACAATAACAAATGTATGCCTTCATCCCAATCTTTTTCAGTGTCAAAACAATAAGTCCTAATCATGTTCTTTAATGTTTGGTGGAATCTTTCTAATGCGCCTTGGCTTTCTGGGTGGTATGCAGATGATTTGTACTGCTTTATTCCCAATTCATGCATGACTTGTTGAAAGATTCCTGACATGAAATTAGATCCCTGATCAGACTGAATAGACTGGGGTAGGCCGACAAGTGTGAAAAACTTAACTAAGGCCTTAACAATAGTTTTTGCCTTAATATTCCGTAAAGGAATGGCCTCAGGGAACCTGGTTGAAGCACACATGATTGTTAACATGTATTGATTGCCTGACTTTGTTTTTGGTAATGGACCAACACAATCTATAATCACCCTGCTAAAAGCTTCCCCAAATGCAGGGGTTGGTTGTAGAGGGGCCTTTGGTATGGTTTGGTTAGGTTTTCCTACCATTTGACATGTGTGGCATGACCTACAAAATTCAGCAACATCTTTCTTTAAATTTGGCCAATAGAAATGATTTAGAATTTTGTAGTATGTTTTGTTAACACCTAAATGGCCCGAAAGAGGTGTTTCATGGGCTAGTCTGAGGATATCTAAACGATATGACTTTGGTATCACAATCTGATACTTAACTGCCCACTCATCATCAGGTAACACATCTGGCGGTCGCCATTTGCGCATAAGAACACCATTCTTACAAAAGTAACACACAGGCTCTTGAGTTACATCACACTCATCTACTGCCTTGTCAAATAACTTGGAAATGTCCTTGTCACTATGCTGTTCATTAACCAGCTGTGATTTTGAAATTTCGTCATTAGAACATTCCAATTTGCTATCCAAATGTGGCTTATCAGCCTCATCATTTAAACACACAAAGGTGTCGGCCAAACAAACGTCATCGATGACGTCATCTTTAAGAGACTTTGCAGACTCTTCAGCCAATTTACTCATGGCTCTAGTAACTGCACAAGCAGGATACACACTTTGAATTTCGTCTTCAACTGGATCATGAATCTGATCCAAACAAGGCTTGTCAGTTACAATCGGGTTAACCCCGACCTTATCTCCCGCAAGATCATTGCCAAGAAGTAATTGAACACCCTCAAATGGTAAACTACCTTTAATACCCACCGTAACAGGTCCAGAAATCAAGTCGGAAGACAGATGAATGTTATGAAGCGGAACGGGTGTATAATTTACAGAATCTACCCCTTTAATCAGGACATTACTGCCTGCAGATGAAGAATCAGAAAACGGCAAAATATCTGCCAACAAAAGAGACTGGGACGCGGCCGTATCTCGCAAAATCTTCACAGGAGTAGCATTAGAAAAATCACTTGAAAGTGATACAAAACCATTGTGGATAAATGGTTCAAAAATCTCCATAACAGGATTTGAAAAACTGTCAACCTTATCCTTGATAGAACTAATAGGAACAGTGTCCTTGGCCATCTTAACGTCATATACATTATGAACGTCACTAACCTGCTTGGGTAAAAATCTTGAAGTGAGGAAACCACTAGGCTTTTGAAAGGCTTGATCTTGTTGTCTTCTTTTCAATTTAAAACAATTAGCCATCAAGTGACCGTCCTTTTTACAGTAGCTGCAAACGGGAGACTTATTTTGAGTGTTAAAAGTGGGTGACTGAGACTTTGTGTTTGACCTTTGACCTTTGTAACTGGGGTTAAAAGTTTTAAGCCTTGAGAAAGAACTGGATTTGTTACCTGAGATGTTAGACTGGAATGAACTGGGCTTAACAGCATTGACAAATGATAATTTGTGTGTCGGAGCGTATTCATCAGCAAATCGGGCTGCTTCGTCTAAAGTGTTGGCATTCTTTTCACCAAGAAATGTTCTAATATCACCATGGATACTCCTTTTAAATTCCTCTACTAGCATAAGCTGTCTGAGGTTTTCAAAGTTGTTGTCAATTTTAACCGAAGCACACCACCATCAAATAACTGTTCTTTTGAACGAGCAAATTCTACATGAGTCTGAGAGTTTTATTTTTCACAACTACGAAACTTTTGTCTATAGGCTTCAGGAACTAATTCATAACCTTTGAGGATTAAATCCTTCACCATATCATAATTTGATGCTTGCTCTACCGTCAATTGAGTGTAAATGTCCCTTGCCTTTCCGATCAAAACACTTTGAAGAAGTAAACTCCAATTTTCTTTCGGCCAGTTTAAATTCTCAGCAATTTTCTCAAAATGCAGAAAATATTTATCAACTTCTTTTTCCTGAAATGGTGGGACGAGACGCATTTGACGAGCTGCATCAAATTTTGATAGTGATTGTACAGGTGCATCTGCGGGAGGATACGTTCGTGACTGTAATTCCAAATGTTTTATTTCTAACTGAAACTGTCTCTCTTTCTCTTTCTCTCTTTCCTCTTTTTCTAACTTTTCTCTCTCTAACTGAAAGTGTCTTTCTTTCTCTTCTCTTTCTCTCTCTAATGCTCTTTCCTCTAATTCTAATTTCTTTAATTCCAGCTGATTTTGTAATTCTAATTTCTTTATTTCCAAATAATCAGCTGTTTCCTCAGTTAAATCAAAATCACTTTCATCTCAGATTTGTTTGCTAACAAAATGTTTAATAATGAGTTTCTTAATTTCTTGCTTTCTCCAAGATGTTTTAACTTTAATTTGTAGGAATTTACACAGCGCGAACAAATCCTCTTTGCGTAGTTCGTCAAATTCCTCCCGATCAGGATTTGAAGCAAACTGTGCTGGGTCAAAAGACATGCTGATAATATACTACTAATCGACTTCACAAATTCAGACAATGTATCAATTTAGAACTATGTTGCAAAGCTGGACTGTAAACAAAGCTCGCGGACAGGTCCCCAATTTCTGTTACCTCTAAACGAAAATAGAAAAACGCAACAGAAAGATTTGTGAAGTCGAGAATCAATAATCAACTATTTATTTACAATACTAAAATCATATACAAATTAAATTAGGTCAATATAGCAAACAAACATCAAATAAAATCTTACTGTTCAATGTTATACCGGTATATCTCTCAGAGTTCGTATCAACGTGCTAATCTCTATACAGTCCGTGGTGAAATCGCGTTCCTGTATTTCCACAGTAAATAACGCTCAGCTGTTGTCCAGTTTTCGTCAGTTCAATCACGTAGATAATACACAGCGGTCGAACACAGCCAACAGGAATATATAATCCAGCAGTCAGTTATCTCAGGCAAACGTTAGTCAATAATAATAATGATGATGCACCCACGTAAGTCTGTTTGAAACCTCCAGTCAGTAATTACGGGCAAAGTAAATCAATCAAACCAGTTCTTAAATTCTCTCTCGAGTGAGCGAACGAGACGGTATTTATATCCTACGGGGAATTCGCGATTATTCTATCAGATCAAGAAACTTCCATCGGTACAACAATGACGTAAGATTTAACCCAGATACGATTACAACAACTACGAGAAAGTTCGACATAATTAACCCAGATAAACAAGTGCTTTCTCATTCCAGAAACTTCAAGAATGTTTAATATTGAATACAATGAAGATCTATATGTACAGATGGCGCTCCGCACAGGTCATACGGGGCTCCCGATGCATGTATAGATGGCGCTATGCACAAATCCCTCAGGGTCATACGGGCTGTACGCAGAACAGCCATTTGCAATCATAGAATCTTCTAGAAAACACTAGTCGGATAACTCACATAATTCACTTACGATAAATCGGTCACGATTACGAGAAAATTCCATGAATACAACAAAACGTAAACATGTTTACCTCAGGTCTATCATTCTAGAAATATCCTCAGTGTCTAACTTTATACTGTAATACTATGACACTCCCCCTCTTAAAAGAAGAAAGTTTCAAACTTGGAACTTTCTTGACAATTCAAAACATTATAACAAAACCAAATCTATATTACAACAGCAAAAATATTGACAAACATATGTACATTATATGCGAGACAAACAATCAGCGATCAAATTGTCCTTACCCTTAATATGTTTGATTTCAATATTGTATTCTTGTAACACCAAACTCCATCTCAACAATCTTTGATTTTTGTTTTTCATCTTACTTATGAAAACAAGTGGATTGTGATCACTGAATACAGTAATTGGCAACGATGAAGAAGTAACATAAACATCAAAATGTTGTAAAGCCATTATCATTGCCAAACTTTCTTTCTCAATTGTAGAATAATTTCTCTGATGTTTGTCAAATTTACGTGAAAAATAACATATTGGGTGGTCTACACCATCTATACCTTCTTGTAACAAAACAGCACCAGCAGCAACATCACTAGAATCTACAGCCAGTTTAAAAGGTGAACCAAAATCTGTTGCTGAAAGAACTGGTGCGCTCTTGAGTATGGCTTTCAGTTTCTCAAAAGCTGATTCACATTCATCGGTCCAAACAAAAGTTACCCTCTTTCTTAAGAGCCGAGTTAAAGGTTCAGTAATATCTGAAGAATTTTGACAAAATTTCCTGTAGTAACCAGCCATACCCAAGAAACGCATCAGTTGTCTCTTACATGTTGGTCTTGGAAATAGCGAGACAGCACTGACCTTAGCATCTACTGGCTTTACCTGACCCTGACCTACAACATGACCCAAGAATGTCACACGTGCATGTCCAAATTCACTTTTTCCAAGGTTGACTGTCAGCTTGGCGTCACTCAGCCGATTGAACAGTTCGCGAATTCTCTGTAGATGATCTTCCCATGTATCGCTGTAGACAATGACGTCATCAATGTAAGTCTCACATCCTTCCAAACCGGAAGTAACACGGTTGATGAGACGCTGGAACGTAGCTGGAGAATTTTTCATTCCAAATGGCATAACTTTGTACTGGAACAGACCCTCCGGAGTGACGAATGCTGATATCTCCTTCGCACGATCTGTCAGTGGAACTTGCCAAAATCGTTTCAGAAGATCAAACTTTGACACGAACTTGGCACTTCCCACTTTATCAATGCAATCAATGCGTGGAATAGGGAATATGTCTGTTTTGGTCAATGTGTTCACCTTTCTGTAGTCAGTACACATCCTGTAACTGCCATCTGGCTTTGGAACGAGGATACAAGGTGAACCCCAGTTACTATTACTTGGTTCAATGAAGTCATTGTCCAATAAATACTGAATCTATTTTTTCAGGTAGTTTTGTTTAAAGGGATTCAAACGATATGGGTGCTGCTTCACTGGATTAGAATGTCCGACATCGACGTCATGTAAAATTGTATCAGTCCGAGTAGGAATGTCGGGAAACAAATGTTCATATTGACTGAGCAGAGTTCGAAGATCTTCCTGACGCGCTGGCTCGAGATGACACAACTTGGAATCCAAATTAAGTAGAATGTCAGAGTTCTGTAATTTCGCCGCTGTCATGGGCTCTTCACAAGTTTCATTGGTATCAGGGTCAGAACTAATTACACTTACAGGATGGACAGTACTGTTAGTGCTATCTCTGTCGATGTATAACTTTAACATATTTACATGGCCTAACTGCTCTTACACATGTGAGGAGTCTGAATTACATAATTAAGGTCACTTAGTTTCTTTTCAATGACATAAGGACCATAATACCTAGCCTTAAGTGGATTACCAGGAATAGGCAGAAAAGCCAGAACCTTCTCACCAGGTTTGATACTTCGTTTAAGGACATGTTTATCATAGGTTATTTTCATACCTTTTTGAGCTGACTTTAAATTTGACATGGCCAAATCACGTGCTTTGGTCAACCTGGTGCGAAAGTCCGATACATATTGTAAGAGACTACATGAGTCCAGATCACTGTCTAGGAACTTTTCCTTCAGCAGTTTAAGGGGTCCTCTAACTATATGACCAAAGACTAATTCAAATGGACTGAAGCCTAAAGACTCTTGAACAGATTCTCTAACAGCAAACAATAACAAATGTATGCCTTCATCCCAATCTTTTTCAGTGTCAAAACAATAAGTCCTAATCATGTTCTTTAATGTTTGGTGGAATCTTTCTAATGCGCCTTGGCTTTCTGGGTGGTATGCAGATGATTTGTACTGCTTTATTCCCAATTCATGCATGACTTGTTGAAAGATTCCTGACATGAAATTAGATCCCTGATCAGACTGAATAGACTGGGGTAGGCCGACAAGTGTGAAAAACTTAACTAAGGCCTTAACAATAATTTTTGCCTTAATATTCCGTAAAGGAATGGCCTCAGGGAACCTGGTTGAAGCACACATGATTGTTAACATGTATTGATTGCCTGACTTTGTTTTTGGTAATGGACCAACACAATCTATAATCACCCTGCTAAAAGCTTCCCCAAATGCAGGGATTGGTTGTAGAGGGGCCTTTGGTATGGTTTGGTTAGGTTTTCCTACCATTTGACATGTGTGGCATGACCTACAAAATTCAGCAACATCTTTCTTTAAATTTGGCCAATAGAAATGATTTAGAATTTTGTAGTATGTTTTGTTAACACCTAAATGGCCCGAAAGAGGTGTTTCATGGGCTAGTCTGAGGATATCTAAACGATATGACTTTGGTATCACAATCTGATACTTAACTGCCCACTCATCATCAGGTGACACATCTGGCGGTCGCCATTTGCGCATAAGAACACCATTCTTACAAAAGTAACACACAGGCTCTTGAGTTACATCACACTCATCTACTGCCTTGTCAAATAACTTGGAAATGTCCTTGTCACTATGCTGTTCATTAACCAGCTGTGATTTTGAAATTTCGTCATTAGAACATTCCAATTTGCTATCCAAATGTGGCTTATCAGCCTCATCATTTAAACACACAAAGGTGTCGGCCAAACAAACGTCATCGATGACGTCATCTTTAAGAGACTTTTCAGACTCTTCAGCCAATTTACTCATGGCTCTAGTAACTGCACAAGCAGGATACACACTTTGAATTTCGTCTTCAACTGGATCATGAATCTGATCCAAACAAGGCTTGTCAGTTACAATCGGGTTAACCCCGACCTTATCTCCCGCAAGATCATTGCCAAGAAGTAATTGAACACCCTCAAATGGTAAACTACCTTTAATACCCACCGTAACAGGTCCAGAAATCAAGTCGGAAGACAGATGAATGTTATGAAGCGGAACGGGTGTATAATTTACAGAATCTACCCCTTTAATCAGGACATTACTGCCTGCAGATGAAGAATCAGAAAACGGCAAAATATCTGCCAACAAAAGAGACTGGGACGCGGCCGTATCTCGCAAAATCTTCACAGGAGTAGCATTAGAAAAATCACTTGAAAGTGATACAAAACCATTGTGGATAAATGGTTCAAAAATCTCCATAACAGGATTTGAAAAACTGTCAACCTTATCCTTGATAGAACTAATAGGAACAGTGTCCTTGGCCATCTTAACGTCATATACATTATGAACGTCACTAACCTGCTTGGGTAAAAATCTTGAAGTGAGGAAACCACTAGGCTTTTGAAAGGCTTGATCTTGTTGTCTTCTTTTCAATTTAAAACAATTAGCCATCAAGTGACCGTCCTTTTTACAGTAGCTGCAAACGGGAGACTTATTTTGAGTGTTAAAAGTGGGTGACTGAGACTTTGTGTTTGACCTTTGACCTTTGTAACTGGGGTTAAAAGTTTTAAGCCTTGAGAAAGAACTGGATTTGTTACCTGAGATGTTAGACTGGAATGAACTGGGCTTAACAGCATTGACAAATGATAATTTGTGTGTCGGAGCGTATTCATCAGCAAATCGGGCTGCTTCGTCTAAAGTGTTGGCATTCTTTTCACCAAGAAATGTTCTAATATCACCATGGATACTCCTTTTAAATTCCTCTACTAGCATAAGCTGTCTGAGGTTTTCAAAGTTGTTGTCAATTTTAACCGAAGCACACCACCATCAAATAACTGTTCTTTTGAACGAGCAAATTCTACATGAGTCTGAGAGTTTTATTTTTCACAACTACGAAACTTTTGTCTATAGGCTTCAGGAACTAATTCATAACCTTTGAGGATTAAATCCTTCACCATATCATAATTTGATGCTTGCTCTACCGTCAATTGAGTGTAAATGTCCCTTGCCTTTCCGATCAAAACACTTTGAAGAAGTAAACTCCAATTTTCTTTCGGCCAGTTTAAATTCTCAGCAATTTTCTCAAAATGCAGAAAATATTTATCAACTTCTTTTTCCTGAAATGGTGGGACGAGACGCATTTGACGAGCTGCATCAAATTTTGATAGTGATTGTACAGGTGCATCTGCGGGAGGATACGTTCGTGACTGTAATTCCAAATGTTTTATTTCTAACTGAAACTGTCTCTCTTTCTCTTTCTCTCTTTCCTCTTTTTCTAACTTTTCTCTCTCTAACTGAAAGTGTCTTTCTTTCTCTTCTCTTTCTCTCTCTAATGCTCTTTCCTCTAATTCTAATTTCTTTAATTCCAGCTGATTTTGTAATTCTAATTTCTTTATTTCCAAATAATCAGCTGTTTCCTCAGTTAAATCAAAATCACTTTCATCTCAGATTTGTTTGCTAACAAAATGTTTAATAATGAGTTTCTTAATTTCTTGCTTTCTCCAAGATGTTTTAACTTTAATTTGTAGGAATTTACACAGCGCGAACAAATCCTCTTTGCGTAGTTCGTCAAATTCCTCCCGATCAGGATTTGAAGCAAACTGTGCTGGGTCAAAAGACATGCTGATAATATACTACTAATCGACTTCACAAATTCAGACAATGTATCAATTTAGAACTATGTTGCAAAGCTGGAATGTAAACAAAGCTCGCGGACAGGTCCCCAATTTCTGTTACCTCTAAACGAAAATAGAAAAACGCAACAGAAAGATTTGTGAAGTCGAGAATCAATAATCAACTATTTATTTACAATACTAAAATCATATACAAATTAAATTAGGTCAATATAGCAAACAAACATCAAATAAAATCTTACTGTTCAATGTTATACCGGTATATCTCTCAGAGTCCGTATCAACGTGCTAATCTCTATACAGTCCGTGGTGAAATCGCGTTCCTCTATTTCCACAGTGAATAACGCTCAGCTGTTGTCCAGTTTTCGTCAGTTCAATCACGTGGATAATACACAGCGGTCGAACACAGCCAACAGGAATATATAATCCAGCAGTCAGTTATCTCAGGCAAACGTTAGTCAATAATAATAATGATGATGATGCACCCACGTAAGTCTGTTTGAAACTTTCAGTCAGTAATTACGGGCAAAGTAAATCAATCAAAGCCAGTTCTTAAATTCTCTCTCGAGTGAGCGAACGAGACGGTATTTATATCCTACGGGGAATTCGCGATTATTCTATCAGATCAAGAAACTTCCATCGGTACAACAATGACGTAAGATTTAACCCAGATACGATTACAACAACTACGAGAAAGTTCGACATAATTAACCCAGATAAACAAGTGCTTTCTCATTCCAGAAACTTCAAGAATGTTTAATATTGAATACAATGAAGATCTATATGTACAGATGGCGCTCCGCACAGGTCATACGGGGCTCCCGATGCATGTATAGATGGCGCTATGAACAAACCCCTCAGGGTCATACGGGCTGTACGCAGAACAGCCATTTGCAATCATAGAATCTTCTAGAAAACACTAGTCGGATAACTCACATAATTCACTTACGATAATTCGGTCACGATTACGAGAAAATTTCATGAATACAACAGAACGTAAACATGTTTACCTCAGGTCTATCATTCTAGAAATATCCTCAGTGTCTAACTTTATACTGTAATTCAATGATATGGCACAGCAGTTAAGTATGTGCCTGCGCGGAGATGCTCAAAAACTGCTTGGCGATCTTACACCAGCTGATCTTTCCGACTATTCTCGGTTGAAATCAGTATTGACAAAACGATATGACCCACAAGAGCGCGAGGTGGCTCATAGATGTGAATTTCGGGTTCTTAAACGTCTAGGCCAGGAATCTCCCGCTGACTTTGGATATGCTCTGAGACGGTTAGGCTGTTTAGCATTCCCCGATATACCTTATGAATATAGAGAGATAAACATTGTAGAACAGTTTATCAATGGACTCGGGTCGACAGAAATGAAGGAGTATGTTTTATTCCATTATCCAAAAACGTTGAGTTTGAGGCCGTCAAAGCGCCACGATGTATGCCCTGTAAACCGCGTCCATTAAAGACAGAGGATATTGGTTCAGTTACTGCAGGGAAGGAAACACTGGTGTCGACGGAGCCCAGTGCTGAGGGAAGTGAGTCCTTGTTGACACAATTGAGTGAGTTAACTAAGGCTATGAAGGAGAATTTTGAGAAACTTAATGACCAGCTTAAACTGATGAATGAGCGGGGACGTGGTAGCAGGCGAGATATCGAGTGTTACGCCTGCCACGAAAATTTGGCGTATAATTGTCCAAACAGGGGAGAAAATAACCGGGATAGTAGAAGATTTAGACAAGCAAATTCTAATCTGTTAAACTAGAACGGGCTGGACGTGAGGCCAAAGGTCCAGCCCCTGGATTCACTGCAGGTAGTGGGAGGCCGTTACAGGGTAGAAGTTGTTCTTTAATTTCTTGTTTGTTTGCTAATGTGTGTTTCACCACGGAGAGCCATAGGTTACTAGTTGACACGGGTTCGGCTGCAAGTCTGTTATCCAAGGACGTGTACGACCAGTTGGGAGAAAATAAACCCCTCTTACAGGATAACGAGGTCATTTCGAATACCGCCGTGGGTGAATCTCTTGATATATTAGGAAAGATTGAGATAGGGTTTAATATCAATGGACATGCATTTCAACAGGAGTTCATTGTTACCCCGTTAGAGATGGGTGGTATTCTGGGTATAGATTTTCTGGAGCAGTATGACATTTCAGTCGTAGTATCTAAAGGAATTTTACGGATGGGGGACCATACCATCCGGTTATGTAGAGAAACCTCGTCTTATTGTGCGAGGGTTAAGCTGGTCGAGCGTGTGGTTGTTGCCCCTGAGAGTGAGCTGACCGTGCGTGGTTATGTGGTGGGACAACCGGTTGGCGATGTTATGGTCGAACCATTTAGGATCTTACAAAGGAAGGGTTTGTTTGTCTCACAAGCATTAGTGGATGCTGGAAATGTGATGCTCACGGTGCTTAATGTCACAGAGCATCCAGTGAGGTAGAATAAAGGTGCCAGTGTTGCTAGCTTGCAAACAGTGCAAGTGTTGGATCAGGAAAAGGATGGGATTGAAGGAACCAGGGTTGTTCTGAACAAAGTCCCTGAGCATTTGCAACCATTAATAGACTCTGTTTCTGATCGGATGACGCCAGATCAACGGGCAGAGGTATGTTGATTATACTGACGTTTTTATGGGACCTGATGGGAAATTAGGGCGGGCGGGTCTAGTGAAGCATAGTATCGATACAGCTGACGCACACCCTATTAAGCTGCCATTTCGTAGGCTACCTATTGCGAAGAAAAAAATCGCTGAGGACGAATCAGATAAAATGCTCGATGCTGGAGTAATACAGCCAAGCAGTAGTCCATGGTCGGCACCCATTTTACTGGTGGCAAAACCTGATGGGTCCACTCGGAATATGAAATAGGTCTTTGGATTATGGACGCGGATATTCTCTAATGGACGACGGCTGAATTATGGATGACGGACCAGACGCTTGTAACTGTGTAGATTACAGGAAATTAAATGACGTAACAATCAAGGATGCGTACCCGTTGCCGCGCATAGATGAGTCATTGGATGCTTTGTCGGGAGCCCAGTGGTTTAGTACTCTAGATCTGGTTTCTGGGTATTGGCAGTGTGAGATGAAGCCTGAGGATAAGCCGAAGACCGCTTTTGCAACCCATAAAGGCCTGTTTCAGTTTGAGGTAATGCCGGTCGGGTTATGTAATGCTCCCGCTACCTTTGAGCGCCTGATAGAACTGGTTCTACGCGGGTTGCATTGGGAGAAGTGTTTATGTTACATCGACGATGTTATTGTTTTTGGCCGAACGTTCGAGTCTGCTTGAGTAATCTGCGGGTGGTGTTGCAGCGGTTCCGTGACGCACACTTAGTATTAAAACCGTCTAAATGTGCTCTGTTTCAAACTGAGGTAGCATTTTTGGGACATGTGGTATCGGAAGAGGGGGTTAAATGTGATCCAAAAAAAAATACAGTCTGTGGAATTACAAGCATCTAGTCCGTCATTCATAATCCAGCCGTCGTCCATTAGAGAATATCCGCGTCCATAATCCAAAGACCTATTCCATATTCCATATAACAGTATTAGCACCAAATTCAAAAAGACAATCATAGTATACATAAACATAGGCTTGTTTCCTGCAAGAGAGAAGCGGTCAACAGTTTTCAATGATGCCGGCAAGACATCATGATGTTCCAAAAATATCAAATCCGTATCGCTGATCAGTATTCTTAATTCATAATATTCGTTGTAAGGTCGTCATCTAAAGAATGATGTATCTCAGTCACGCTTTGATTGTGACTGTTCATATGAGTACCATGAGGATCAAGAGGTACATGGGTTCATACGGCCCCTAGCCCCGGGTTAAGCGGAATTAGACACAAGTTACGAAACGTAGCGCCATAAATCTTGCACGCTACGTTCGTATTTTGCTATCAGCATGCGATATGTATCGCCAAATTTGAGAAACTTTGAGTGGAGGCGCTTGGTGGAATGACCCTGTTTTATTAGTTTCTGCAACAATGTTTTGTGACGTTGATTAAAATCGTCACATTTAACACAGGATCTAGCAAATGCTACTAAGCGAGATATGTGTACGCCATATGCAGGTCCCACTGGAATATTACTGTCGAGAAAGGGATTGGCATGTGCCGAATAATGT
The DNA here is from genome assembly GCA_036873755.1 of Hanleya hanleyi. Taxonomy (NCBI): domain Eukaryota; kingdom Metazoa; phylum Mollusca; class Polyplacophora; order Lepidopleurida; family Hanleyidae; genus Hanleya; species Hanleya hanleyi. The sequence continues at coordinate 62,087 of JAVTVY010022461.1, read as the reverse complement.
TACTGAGATAAGAAGCTTTCTTGGATTGGCCAGTTATTATTCCAAACTTCACGTGCATAGCCCATCCTCTAGTGCAGTTGACCAAAAAGGATACGAAATTTGTATGGACAGACACCTGTAACCAGGTGTTTAAGAGGATAAAAGAACTTTTAGTTTCTGATCCGATCCTCGCTTATCCTAGCATTTCTGACCGGTTCATTTTGGATACGGACGCCAGTTTGACAGGGATTGGGGCTGTGCTTTCTCAGGTACAAGATGGCCAGGAGGGGGTCATAGCCTATGCCAGTAAGTCTTTGAGTCGTCATCAACGAAGGTACTGTGTCACTTATTTAGAACTTTTGGCAGTGGCCACTTTCGTGAAACAATTCCGGCATTATTTGTGGGGGCGAAATTTCACAGTTCGCACGGACCACGCAGCACTGGTATGGCTGAGAAACTTCAAAAATCCGGATGGAATGGTGGCGAGGTGGATCTCAGTTTTGGAGACCTACGACTTTTCCATCGTGCACCGTAAAGGAAGTTTGCATGGTAATGCCGATGGACTTTCCAGGCGGAGTCATCGGAAATGTACTAGGTTTGGTTGTTGGGAATGTTTCGATGGGATTCCCAGTTTTGATAACGATGGACTAGTTATTGAGAGAACATGTGCGGTAGCAGGGGAAGAAAGGACTTATGCTTCTGCTAGTCCTGTTAATTCCTCGACCCATGAGGCCGAAGCCAGAGATTTGGCATGGATTGGGTCCTGGACCGGTGAACAACTGCGGCCCTGGCAGGAAGTAGATAGCGTCTTGAAACGTACGTTAGAACTTACGTCACAATTTGGCTTGAAACCCCCCAAAAGTTGTACAAGGGGCGACCAAAGGAATGTTATGGCGTTGTGCGCCATATGGGATAGATTGCATGTGTGCCGCGGGGTGTTGTATTATAGTTGGGATGACGTTGTTAGTGGGGAATGTCGACGCATTGTGGTTGCACCTAGGGAGATTAGAAAACAAGTGTTCCAGGCATTGCATGGTCACAGGGTTGCTGGACATCTAGGTAGGAAGAGGACTATTAGTGCTATCCAGCGTCGTGTGTTCTGGCTAGGTATGTCTTCGGATATTAGAAGATGGCTGCGGCAATGTGACCTTTGTGCCCGTCGAAAACCGGGGCCGGAAAAAGGAAAGTCTCCATTACAACAGTCGGAGACTGGGGCTCCTCTCGACCGGATTGCGTTGATATATTGGAATGTCCGGTAACGGGGAACGGAAATCGCTATATGATAGTTGTCTGCGATTGTTTTTCTAAATGGGCAGAAGCATACGCTGTTCCAGAGCATTCTTCGCTTACCGTTGGGGATAAGTTGGTAACTGAGTTTATTTGTAGATATGGGACTCCTTTACAGTTACATACAGACCAGGGAGGAAAGTTTGAGTCCGAGCTCTTTGCGGTCCTATGTAAGGAGTTGGGTGTTGAAAAAACTAGAACCACTCCGTATAGACCACAGTCAGATGCACTCGTAGAACGGTTCAACAGAACTTTATTTCAGATGTTGTCGATGTATGTGGAAGCAAATCATAGAAATTGGGATGATCATCTGCCCTTCGTGCTTATGGCGTATCGTTGTAGGGTGCAGGAGAGTAGTGGCTGTTCGCCGAATCTCTTGATGTTTGGTCATGAGATTTCATGTCCGATTGATTTGATAGTTGGAAATTCCCCATTCGCGCGAGAGTTTAGTTGTCAGGTGGAGTATGTGGAATGGTTAAAGCGTGTTCAGGAACAAGCTTTTCAGTTTGCTAGTGGTCAATTGGGTGAGGCCGCCCGTCGACAACAGAAATGGTACGACCGTGGTTTAAAGCCCCGTGAATATGGCGTTGGTGACTTCGTGTGGAGGTGGTACCCTCCAGCTGCTCGGCCGAAGTTGGGGTTGGGTTGGACCGGCCCGTATAGAATAGCTACCAAACTGTCCACGGTTTTGTATCGGGTAGTAGCGATAGACCACAAGGTGTTAGTTTTGCATGTGGATCATTTGAAACCCTATCAAGGGATCCTTCCTCCGGAGGGTTGGGTAGGAGAAACTGATCATATTGATCGGTGTCCTGATCAGGAGGGTGGGGTTGGAGAAACTGATCATATTGATCGGTGTCCGGATCTAGAGGGTGGTATAGAAGATGACCTGGGGCTGGCAGAGACAGATGAAACAGGTCCATCTGTGGAATATAGTTTGGCTGATAATAACTATGGGGTTGATACGTGTTTTTTCGATCCTATAGATGAGAGGATGCCTACGAACATTTCGGAAAGAACGCTAGACGTTGTTGACGTGTTTGACTCTCGACGGACTTGGTGCGGGAGGGCAGTACGGGAACCATGTCGGTTTTCACCTTAACCGTATGTTAAATCAGGTGGAGGAGGCGATGTAGAATATTAAGACCAGGGTGAAAGCCTAGTGATTTGTCTGAAAATAATTATCTGCTTTTCCTTTTGGCTCCACAGGATGGATTCGCCTCTTGAAATTTTGGTCCCTAGGAGTCAGTTTGACATTCGTCCCGAGTGGCAGGAGGGAGGGATGCCTTGCCCAGTCTCGGCTTGTGGCGCGAAGGTGTTCTCAAATGACAGCCAGCTGCTAAATCACTGGAAAAAAGTCATGATGGCTTTGTCCAGAAATTTGCGTGTGAGATTTGTAAATTTAACCATGTCCAACGAAATCAGCTGCGTCGGCAGTATACCAAGACTCACCGCCTGACAGCACAGCAGGTGACTAAAAAAATGGATGGCCTGGTTGGGGTGCCTGTTCCTAACAAACATTTTATTGATCCTGGACGGGAGATGTCCCCTCGACGGAGGCCACGTGTTTGGTCGAAGGAGCGAGAAGCTGCTCGGCTCGCACGACAGGCGGCAGTGACGGAATCGTCTCCCCTCTCACTATCCGAGGAATATAATTGCCGGGATGAAGAGGTTGTAATAAATTGTGACTCTCATGAGCGTCCAAAGAAGCAACTCCGACTGAAGTCCAGTTGGATGACTCGGGTCGGGCTCAAGAAATAAACTGTTTAAATATCACTGTTAGTTGGTTGTGTAAATTCGTATTCTGTTATCGTATATGTGTTTTAAGTTTTACCTGAATTTGCCTGCGATGCAAATGAGTACATTTTTGCTGAGGGGGAAGAGTGTAAAGGGACGTAACTTTGAGTTTACTTGCGTTTCTCATGCGTTGTATTATGTTATAATATAAATTATTGGCTTTGTTCTAAATTCTTTGATAGGGTCTGGCAAGTGTTTATAGGCGATAATGGAATCCTTGGGTGTCACTGCTAAATGTGAATCAAGAAATGGATTACTGAGAATCGTCATTTTGTTTACGAACTTTTGGAGAACCATCACGCATGTAACGGACGTGATATGTATAGCCCTGAGGTTATTTTCAATCTGGGTCTTTCTTTCCACAACAGGGGCCGAGGTATTTATTTATCAGGAAACCTTGTGCGATTTCTGGAAACGCTTTAAAGGCAATGCTTCTGCCTGTAAGTGACTCCGGTCGTTGAGAGAAACTTCGTGAAACTGGTCGGAGTTTACGCCATCGGAGTTGCTCGAATGGCATTGAGGCTGCCTGTGGGCAAACAGTAATCGTATAACCGGTGGTTTATTACTATCTGGGAGTTACTTTTTGCAGGGGCCTGTGTTGTGGGGAAACTGACCAAATTTCTGCCCGGGATTTTGAGTTTCAATTATTTGTCCGGACCTTGCTTTCTTGAATTCGAATATGTGTATTTCATTCATTTCTTTGGTTTGCAAATAAATTTATTAACTGTAACTCGGTCGTTGACTTGCTCCTGGCCCTTGTGCATTGCGTGAGTGGCCTCGTCGCATACCATTGTTCTGAGAGATCCCTTATCGAACCTGGGGAAAACTAGTGACATCTGGTGCCCGTTACAGTTAATAGGCTGCCGGAACCGCCCTTACCAGCTGCTGGTGCCGTGCCTGGGCGCAATTGCAACATTCCTGGACCAGAGAGACCCGAGCGTATGGACATCACTCTTTTGCCATGATTTACCAACGGAAACACAGAACATGAGCATAGACCAGTGTTACGGCGCTCACATAGAAATCGACGAGAACCAAACCGACTACGTTCTGACATATTGGGTGACTGGATACCAAAGCATCAGGTTAAATATCGGGACGATAGTTTCATTTTCATGTCACGATGTTAACTATTAAATATCATGAAGATGTAATCCGATTACAGTGTATTTAGAATGGTGTTAGTAGCGACAATCGTTTAGGATCATACTCATTCATAACTTCTTCCATGCATTCGTCACCCCCTTAATAACTTATTGATGTGTCGCCACCTTAACAAATTTGGTTCATCATTCGGACTCGCGCGGTAAATGTAGACGAGATATTTAACACCCGTGAAGTAACGTTCGCGAGTTATGCTAATGTTGAGGCTGGGTCTCTCGAGATATGCTGATATGTGCGTGACTGACGACTACTGGACTGTGGTATGCTGTAATTGTATTTAAATATTGAAATTATGGTTTATCGATATTCTAAACTGTGGTCGGTGTCCGCTAGAGGTACTATAATTTTAGTTGCGACTACCGTTGGACTGTTGCGTAACTTCTATAATAAATACCGGTACCTGGAGGGACTCGACGCCTTGGCGTCTGTCTATCCGCTCGGCCAATCTCCACGATTGTCTGTTTATCCTTCCAGGTAATGTTGAAGCCTTTTTACTTCATACTGAAATGAGATTCTCGGTTTCAAACTTTGAATTGTTCGACTTAGAGTAAATTGGACTTGAAATATGATAAATGTGTGGTTAGCGTAATAGCCGTAAATATTATTGTTTTATATGGCATTGGCGTCTATCCGCACGGCCAGTCTTCGCCATTTTTGTTTATTTTTCCAGGTAGGCTAAGGTTGAAGCCTTTTTACTTCATATTGAATTGAGATTATCGGTCTCGCACTTTGAATTGTTCGACTTTGAGTAAATTGGAATTGAAATATGATAGATATGTGGTTAGCGTAATAGCGGTAAATATTATTGTTTTATATGGCATTGACGTCTATCCGCTCGGCCAATCTTCAACTTTCCAGAGCAACTGAGGTCGTCAGGGCCTACGTGTAAACAGCCGGAGCGATGTGTGTAATGCCAATGGATTTAGGATACGAGACCAATAAAATTGTTATTATTACTGAGCCTATTCAAACTGTCTTCGCCTTTCTGTTTGCCGGCCTACCGACTTCGCAACTAGTCTGTGACAACGCACTCAAGCTAATAACTTAGTAATCCAACACATTAAAACTTAGACACATTAAAACTTATGCAAAAATCGATTTCTCTCCAATAACCCAAGACACAGTCCTGCGTCACCCTAATAAAAAGATCCTTCAAAGTAGTCGCTCGATAAAAAGAATCTCTTACAATCTTACAATCTATACAGTCGATAAGCATATGTTTCACTGTGAGATCTTCGTGGCATGGAATACACCTTGGAACTAACCTTCAATCATGGGAGACAACTCCACATAATATTATACCCAGAGTTTGCTACCGTAGTTGTCTCCCATAGTATTAATTTATTGAATTTGACAGAACATTTTTCATTTTTTTTCTTCCCCCACAGAAAGAAGAAAACATATACCAAGGTAGACCTACAGGAAGCAGTAGGTTCTGTGAAACAGAATCATCTCTCGATTACAAAGGCTGCTCAGGATTACAATGTTCCCGTTATGACGATAAGCGACCAGGTCTCCGGGAAAATTGGCACTTTCCAAAAACACAGGCTTTCAAATATGAAACAGAGTGAAAGAAGATTGTATTTTAGGTTATTTGAGAGAGATTGGTTTGTTGTACAAATTTTAATGTTTGTACCTGTTTTAACGCATTAGTTTACCGAGTTTTTGAATTGATTACTTAGAATTTTGTTTGATCGTCGCTATATAGCTGAAATATTGCTGAATGCGACGTTAAACCCTAATTCTCTCTCTCTCTCTCTCAAATATGAAATATTCCACTGATTGAGGTTGTATCTAATTATGAACACACATTTTGAGAGAGAGAGAAAGAGGGAGAGAGATTTAAGGTTTAACGTCGCCTTCAGCAATATTTCAGCTATATAGCGACGATCAAACAAAATGCTAAGTACTCAAGCCAATAACTCAACACATTAAAACATACACACATTTAAACATATTCAACATTTTCAGATGAGAGGCTAACACGACTGAACATTTAAGGCGAAAGCGTCCCAAATCTTCAACTGCGACGATACTGGGTTTGGGAGCGAGGAGAAAGCGCGACAGCTTAAGGTGACCGGATTGAAAACCAAAACTCACCTGATACAACAAAGAGTATGTTTGATTGGAATTACACAAGAGTTTCATTCCTCAATACATGTTTCAATGAAACGTTCGGCCCCTGGCATGTGGACGTTAATAAATAGTAAATATACATAACACAATTAAGAGTTACTTCCCTTCGAACATTTCAATTTTGAGAAGATCGCTTTATACTCGTGAATCTGGGGTGGTCAAGAGATCAAATACATTATAGCATTGAAAAATGACAGAGTTATCCCCCTTCGACTGCCTCTAAAATGTAATATTTTGTCCTAAAAATGTTTATTGAAAATTTGGTTAAAATCTTTGCAGGTGACGACGACAGACTACACCACGGCTCTCATTTGTGTTTCTGCAGAAGGGAAGGTGCTGCTCATATTTGATATTTTTTTCAAGGGCATACCCCACACAGAGAGAGAGAGAGAGAATTAAGGTTTAAAGTCGCGTTCAGCAATATTTCAGCTATATAGAGACGATTAAACAAAATTCTAAATATTCAAGTTAATAATTCAGTAAACCAATGCATTAAGAACCGATGTCTCTCAAATAATCTAAAATACAATATTCTTTTACTCGATTAAAAAGGTCTTCCAACGTAGCTGCTCGATAAGGATATGTCTCAACGTGAGATGTTCGTGGCATGGAATACACCTTGGGACTGGCTCTTTGGTTTTAGTAAATCAGATTTCCGGGTAGCCGTTCCCAACAACTAGCTGTTTGCTTCGTCCTCCTCTGGGTTTCGTAGACGGCGATCTGTTCTACAAATGGATGTAGAAGATCTTCATTCCGAACTGTGGCAGGCAAAAGCCAGTAGCTCTGCTTTTGGACAACGTGGCTGTACATATTACCATCCAGATCAAACCTTGGGTTAAAGGAGAGAGAGAGAGAATTAAGGTTTAACGTCGCGTTCAGCAATATTTCAGCTATATAGCGACGATCGAACAAAGTTCTAAGTACTCAAGCCAATAACTTAGTAATCCAACACATTAAAACTTATGCAACAAACCGATTTCTCTCAAATAACCCAAGACACAGTCCTCCCTCATCCGACTAAAAAGATCTTCCAATGTAGTCGCTCGATAAAAAGAATCTCTCACAATTTTCAGAAACAGTCGAGAAGAATATGTTTCACCGTGAGATCTTCGTGACATGGAATACACCTTGGGACTGGCTCTTTTTTTAGTAAATGTTCGTGAGTCTGATCATGGCTTGATCGAAACGTTTCTGGCTGTTCAGATGAGTATAGCCTAGTTTTTTTTAACTCATGAAGTTTGTTATTATTCACAGCATCCCATAAAGATTGCAACAACCCTCTCACATAAGTACAGATATAGGGTCTGGAATCGCTATATGGGATTCCAACAGGATCAACGTCATCCTCTAGGGCTGCCTTAGCCATTCGATCAGCCTCAGTATTACCTTTCATGCCAACGTGACTAGGCAACCAACAAAACACAATATCAATTTGTTGATCAAATCTAGTCATATAATTTACTCAAGATGGTAGGATCAGTCGAAGTTCCACTTTTAATCGCTTGAAGGCATGACAGTTAATCTGAAAATATGACACCCTATCCCCCCTCCCCGACTGCAAGTAAAGTAGTTAACCTGCGGCCGTGATGTCATAAGGCTATTAAATATTCATGAACTGCGCGCACTGAACAACAAATTCAGTTGAAATCAGTAAAATCATACATAGCGACATATACGATTGGGGAGCATTGATAAGATATTAATTTATCAAGATTGGTATAGAATTATCAAACAGTACAATCTTGTCTTTAAGGTGATGATAAAGGATGATGGGCAGCATTCATCACCTTTTGAGGGTGATGGGCACCTAGTGTAAATTTAGGGTCATCGCCCTTTCATTGTGATGGTGATAAACCGGCCTCACCACTCCTTTAGGGAGATAGTCAGGCAGCCTTACCCTGAAACAGTGATGAACTAGCATTTGCACTGATTACTCATCAAGAGTGCAGAGGACTTTCACAATTCAGTCGTGATGTATCATCGTTTTTGGATAATGCTGTCATCCTCTTCTTTTTGGTTGTGGATTACTTTCCATTCTCCAGCTCATATGGATTGAAATCATTAGAATAGGGTTCCTTCCTTTATCAACAGATCGAGATGATTGGATATCCACCACGCACGATGCACATACTACAGCGATGGGATGTTGGCATCTTTGGGCCAGTGAAGAAACGGTTCAACGAAATGGCTGTCTCTTTGGCATTTGTCAACTCTTGGGTCATCATTGGCTAAGCAAAACTGCCAACAGTTATGGCATATGCCATAGGACAGTCGGCGAGGGTAATCCAATTAGCCTTTGGAAAGTCCAGGATCTATCCCATCAACAAAATGTCAATCGATCAATCCCTGCTGGCCCCTCAGGTTATCCCAGTAAATAAAGATGACAATGCCCCAGAAAACAATCAAGTCATTCCAGAAGAGAGGGAGGTTGAGCAGCAGGAACAGCCGTGCTATGCTTGTGGCAAGTGGTTAAAAAATCCTTCCCTTGTAGCTCAAGACATGATTTTCATTTCTCTGTCAAAGATCTGTCTGCCCCCAAATCCGCGCCAAAAACCTGCCAAAAAGGGGAAATTCTTTAGTGAATAGTTTTTAAAATAAATGACGAAGAGGGACGAGGAAGACGATGAGAAGAAGAAAGAAGCTACGCAAAGAAAAGTGGTGGCCGCCAGACGGAAGAGGGTGCAGCTGTGAAGCGATTGGCTGCTGAAGAGCGGTAGCGGCGAAAGCAGGCTCAGCAAGACGGGACACCGGATGACAAATCTTGTCTGTACTGTGCCTACCATGATCCACTCAGGTGGAGATTCTTCATTGATGAGGGTTGAGTGATACTGGCGGAGTCAATTAGGAGGGTAGACATGGACAGAATGGTTTGATGTAATGGTATGGATAGAATGGTTTGAACGAATGGTTTGATAGTATGGTTGGATAGAATGGTTTGGATAGAAATATTTGAACAGTTTGGTTTCCAGGCGTATTTGAAAGTTTGAATGAGGTAATTCATTGTTGGGGGTGGGGGGTAGTAGATAAACCATTTTAAATACTGGTAACCAAGTAGCATTACTTTTAAATAATAAATTCCGACACTGTTTTTAAATTATATGTATTGAAGGAGTAGGGTGCTGTGATAGTAAAGTATTGTAGACCTATAGTGCTAGTATTCCTCGAATATATATTGATTGATGAGTGGTGATATAATAAATTGTAAGAGAGCGAGACCGAGAGAGAGAGAGAGAATTAAGGTTTAACGTCGAGTTCAGCAATATTTCAGCTACATAGCGACGATCAAACAAACTCTTAAGTATTCAAGTTAATAACTTAGTAATACAACACATTAAAACAGACACATCTTAAATCTTATGCAACAAACCGATTTCTCTCAAATAACAATCCTCCCTCACCCGACTAAAAGATCTTCCAAAGTAGATGCTCGATAAAAAGAATCGCTTACAATCTTAAAATTTATGCAGCCGATAAGAATATGTTTCACTGTGAGATCTTCCTGGCATGGAATGCACCTTGGGGCTGGCTCCTTTAATGTTCTTGAGTTAATCGTGTATGGCCGACTCTACATCGCCTGATCATGGCTTGATCGAAACGTTTCTGGCTGTTTGATGAGTATAGCCTACAGTTCTATTGAAATCATGAAGTTTGTTATTATTCACAGCATCCCATACAGATTGAAACCGCTTTCTCACAGATAGAGGGTCTGAAATCGCTATATGGGATTCCAAAATGATGACACTTCTTATCTAGGGCTGTCTTAGCCATTCCATCAGCCTCGGTATTACCTTTGATGCCAAAGTGGCTAGGCAACCAACAAAACGTAATATCAATCTGCTGATCAAATCTACAGTCGTATAATTGTAGAATATTCAAGATGGTATGAGTTGAAGTTTCACTTTTAATCGCTTGGATGCATGACAGTGAGTCTGAGAATAGGACATATATTTTTCCTTTCAGTGGACTCAATACTTTCCAAAGGGAGAGAGAGAATTAAGTTTACCATCGCGTTCAGCAATATTTCAGCTATATAGCGACGATCAAACAAAATTCTAAGTACTCAAACCAATAACTTAGTAATCCCACACATTAAAACATACCCACATGAAAACTTATGCAACAAACCGATTTCTCTCAAATAACCCGAGACACAGTCCTCCTTCACCCGACTAAAAAGATCTTCCAAAGTAGTCGCTCGATAAAAAGAATCTCTTACAATCTTAAAATCTATACAGTGGAGAAAAGTATGTTTCACTGTGAGATCTTCGTGCATGAAATACACCTTGGGACTGGCTCTTTTTCTAGTAAATGTACTTGAGTCAATCCTGCATAGCCGATTCTACATCGCCTGATCATGGCTTGATCGAAACGTTTCTGGTTGTTCAGATGAGTATAGCCTACAGTTATATTGAACTGAGGATGTTTGTTATTATTCACAGCATCCCATAAAGATTGAAACAGCTTTCCCATATAAGTACAGATAGAGAGTCTGAAATCGTTATATGGGATTCCAACAGGATCAAACTCATCCATGGCTGCCTTAGTCATTTTATCAGCCTCAGTATTGCAGTTGATGCTAACGTAAACAGGCAACCAACAAAACAATACCAATCTGTTGATCAAATCCACAGTCATATAATTTTAGAATATTCAAGATGGTGGGATGAGTTGCAGTTTCACTTTTAATCGCTTGAAGAGATGACGGCGAATCTGAGAATATGACATTTTTTTCATTTTAGTGGACCCAATACCTTCCAAAGCCGACAATATAGCTTTTCCTTCTGCAGTAAATATAAATTTTACCTGGTAGTCCACAAGGTTTAGTTTTGGAACTAAAGATAGTAGCACATGCTACTCTCTCACCATCTTTGAAAATCCCGTATTTCCATGTAGTATCATAGGCTTTTTCTAAATCGAAAAAGATAGAAACTACATGTTCATTCGTGGCGAAAGCATTCTTGACATAGGAATCTAATCTGACTAAATGGTCAAGCTAATTCTATTTTTACGGAAACGAGTTTTCAGTTTCTAGGTACCAAACAAGTCGATCATTTATCATGCTTTCCATTGTTTTACAAACTCAGCTAGTCAGTGAAATCGGACTATAATTACCAGGGTTAGGGCCAGGCTTTGGTACTGGTATAGCAATGGCATTATGCCATGACGGTGGAAAGTCTTCTGTTATCCAAAGTCTGTTTAATATGCGAAATAGAATTTCTAAATAAGATTCGGGTAGATGTTTCAAAAGTTTATAATGAATATTATCAGGGCCTGCAGCAGAATCGTTAGATTTCGTGATAGAAGCATGGAGTTCCTCAATTGTAATCATAGCGTTATAATCTTCACGGTTATTGGAGGAAAACTTTTGTTTCATTTTTCTCCTCTCTTTTTTTGGCAACTTTGAAATTTAGGTACATAATTATTTGACGAAGACTTTTTGGCAACTGTTTCGCCTAGCTTATTTGCAATGTCTGCTCTGTCATTTAACAACTGATTGAGTAGAAACCTAGTTTGACCATGGTAATTTCCAATTTGTATGACCAACTAACACGAAGACAGAATTAGATACATAATAACAATTTATTGATTCATTTATAAACCATAGAACTATAACATTTGGCGAAAAGGAGAACCACTCATCAGTTACACTTTAGCATAAGGTGGCGTGATGACGTGAAGGGAGATTACCCGGGCAGACGCTGACATGGGGGCTTAACGTACCTGTGACGGAAGTGCCGGGTAATGTTTGGTCCTTGCGTCATGGAGCAGGCTGGGTGCAGTTATTTAGGCTGTGTTATCCTGGTGCGTTGTGGACTCGGACCATGCAGTTGTCCTTGGGTTAAGGGGAAAATTTTGATGGCTGGATGTAGCCTAAACTAAAACTGTGATTTTGGGGTTGTGTGAGCTAGTGATAAATTACCGTCCGTGCACCTTGTGAGAATGTGTCACCTGAGATTTTTCGCTAGTACCGAACCCAAACTATCCGTTATTCGGAGATTCCGCAATATTTTCATGGACCTAGTTTGATCATGGTAAATTCAAATTAAACATGATATTGGGTATTTATAGCACAATTTACAGATAAACAACACAACATATGGCTGCGTAAACGTGACATAGTCCGTTGTACAAATGCTACCAATTTAGGAAACGTAGCATAATCTTAAATAATCAGAACGTGTGATCAGAACTCAATACAAAGAATAGAAGTATATTTAGTCATTTATATATCTATTTATAATTGTGTGCACTTTAACTTGAACTATAGAACAAAATCAATTCCCTTATTATTATTATTATTAATCTAGAAATAATGCTTCATACGGTTTGCTACATTTCTTCACCAACCGCAATAACAAAGCAACGATGTATTCCGCCAACAGTAAAACTATAATTAGTACCGCTTTTTGTACATTAATAGATTTAATGTATTATTTATTCACCTCCATGCCATCCACCATACGGAAGTGAATTTGCATGTAACCTCTTATGCATGGACGTATCGGACAAATAATGTGATTATTTGCAAAGATGATCAGATTTTGTCTTCTTAATCTTTCTGTGATAAGTATCTTTATCATGCTTAACCTGTATACCGATTGCTTTGGTAATTAAACTCATTCCCAGAAGAAGAAAAATGGCAGCTGAAGTAGGAATCAGATCGGATTTCGAATTCCATCCGGTCACAGGAGAAAGCTATGAATGAATGAATATTTATTCACCAATAAAATAAATTCATGTACATTGACATTATACAGACTAAATATTGGCGGGAATAAAGCCCCATGAGGCTTGTTCTATCCCAGTAGAAATAATTATACAAGGAGTATTTCACATGATACATTTCATGGACAATAAAGTGCTGCTGTGAAACTGGTCAGTGTTCAATCAGATATGATTTAAGTTTCGATTTGAAGAGGGAGGTTGAATTAATTTCTTTGAGCAAGTAGAGTAATTTGTTCCACTCTCGAGGACCAGCAATTTGAACAGAGTAAAGTGATAAGTTAGTCGGGTAAATAGGCCTGTATAAATTGAATTGATGACCTCGAGTATTGTAGTGGTGAATGGAAGATTGTTTGGTAAAATAACAATGGAAATTTTTGGGCAGTTGTCTAGGGTGATGAAAGACTTTATGGGCGAGGAGAAGAGATGAGTATGCATTCAATTTACAAAGTTGCAGAATTTTCTTTTCTTTAAATAAAGGCTCTGTGTGGCCTAGTTTATTTGATTAAGTAATTATTCGTATGGGTGTAGGTGAGTAGCGTACGTATTTCCCCATAAAAATATTACAGTAGGATAAATATGGAAAGATCAACGAATAGTACAGAATATATAGAGTTTTTTCGTTAATTGATGTTTTTATGAAATTTATTATTCCAATATTTCTTGACAACTTTTTGCAGATATAATTTATGTGATCAATCCAATTCAGTTTGTTATTAAAAATAACACCTAAAAATTTGAATTTCTCTACCATTTCAATTTGTGTTCCAGATATTAATAATGGCAAGGTATCTTCGCGGTTGTTTTTATTTGTAATAGGTTTTATTAACATGTATTTTGTTTTCTGAATATTCAGCGATAAACGGTTACAACAGAACCATCTGTAGAGTTTTTCTAATTTCAGACATAAAATTAATAGCTTGTAAAAGGTCTTTATGCGAGTATAATGTACTCGTGTCATCAGCAAATAGTATGATTTTCAACACATCAGAGACATTAATGATGTCATTAATGTAAATTAGGACGAGAATTGGTCCAAGAATTGAACCTTGAGGTACGCCACAAGAAATGGACATAGGTTCAGAAGAGATTCCATTAAATGTTACCGCCTGAGTTCTGTCTGCTAAGTAGCTTCTAAACCAGTCATTCGAAACACCCCGAAAACCATAATGATCTAATTTAGACAGGAGAATATCATGATTTACTGTATCAAATGCTTTTGAAAGATATAAAAAAGTCACGATACTATGGTTTTTGGATTCTTTTGCAGTAACAAGATCATCGTACAATGAACAGGCTGCAAGAGATGTAGAGTGGTTAGGCCGAAATCCATATTGATTGTCAGAGAGTATATTATTTGAATCTAGGAAATCCATAACCATTGAGACAGCGAGCTTTTCGAGTATTTTGCTAAAACATGGCAAGACGGATACTGGTCTGTAGTTGAGAAGGTAGATGGGTCTCCAGATTTGTAGATAGGCGTTATCTTAGCAAATTTATATACGTCTGGTACGACACCAGAGGTAAATGAAAGATTCGTGATAAACGACTGAGGAGCAGAAATATAGTCAGAGACACGCTTAACCAGCGAAGTTCGAATACCATCCCGGCCTGATGCCGTTGATTTGAGATTCAAAATTGTTTGTTTGACATCCTCTGGTGTTATAGCCGAGAATTTGAAGTTATTGTGCGTACGATTGTTCAAATAATCTTTAAGATTTGCAGACGTATTCGATATATGGGAGTCTAAATCGGTAGCTACAGAGCTGAAATACTCGTTGAATTCTGTAGCAATTTCTGCACTATCAGATAATTCCTGTCCGTTATAATTGTCGGCGATTCAATAGATTTTTTCCAGTTCATCAATTGATTCAGAACTTTCCACGTACTTTTTATATCATTATTACTCGCATTGAATTTATCATGGAAGTAGATCTTCCTAGAGAGTCGAATAGTATTGTTTAGTTTGTTCCTATACTTTCTATATTGGTTGTGGACATCGTCATCTGAAGTGACTAAATATAACGATACAATTTGTTT
Organism: Hanleya hanleyi; assembly: GCA_036873755.1. Lineage (NCBI taxonomy): Eukaryota > Metazoa > Mollusca > Polyplacophora > Lepidopleurida > Hanleyidae > Hanleya > Hanleya hanleyi. Next base: position 46,961 of record JAVTVY010022461.1, on the reverse strand, counting down.
TTCTCGTGTATAGAGTGTAATATGCCAATGGAAATCCATGGTTTAATTATTTTCCTTTTTGACGATTTAACAGCTACAAGAGGGAAACAGTCGTTGTAAATATCAGAAAACAGTGCAAGGAATATAGAGAGAGCCGTATCTGTATCATTTTCAACATTCATAACATCTTCCCAGTTACTATCTTTGATTCTCTGAATGAATACTTCTGTTTGTTCTGGAGAGATCTTACGAAAAGTTATATTTTGATCAGGTGAACTTACGGTTGCTTCTGATTTTAAAATATGGAATATAGGGAAAATGATCGGTAATATCTGTTAGAAAAATACCCGATAACAAATTATCCTCATGAAAGTTAATAAATATATTGTCTCACTATAAAAATAGTGAGATTTCAATATATCCAGGAATTCTCGAGAAGGACCGTGGCTATCAGTTTTAAATAGATCAATGTTAAAAACACTCATTAACACACTTCTGTTTTTGTCAATATCAGAAGAGTTTAGAATTTCCAATAGATGATTGTTTAGTTGAGATATATTTTTACCTGGGGGCCGATAAAATATACCTACAATATATTTGACATTGTCTAGCTTAATTTCAACAAACAGAGACTCAAATTCACCATTTTTGTCTCTGAACGATAAATCTTCGCGTACGTGACAGGTTTGTATATTTTCGTCAACTTACAGAATTACTCCGCCTCCCTTTCTATTGTATCTTTATGACGGAAGTGGCTTATATCCTAGTATATCAAAAAGAAGCCCAGTTGAAGGATTAAGCCAGCTTTAAGAAAAACCTGATACAGAAAATTGGTGATTTAAATTGTGGAGAAAACCTGTTATTTCGGAAAAATGTTTGTTAAAACTTCTAGCATTAAAGTGCACGAAATATAATTGATCACATTTGTGTTGAAGACAAGTTTCTTCACAAAAAGATGTTTCCGTGTAGTAGTTTGATTGATGAATGTCAATATGTATAGGTTTCGGAATTTCGTCAGGGAAAAAGGAAGTGATGATAGAAGGTTCGTGAGTGGAACTACCTCTGTATCTGTGTAATTATTCATATTTCCTGATGATATCGGGTGGACTGAACTGACCAATTTTCACGGCACAAGAGGAATACATATTCTAACCTTCTGTGTTGTGCGTGTCGTGTGCAAATACATGTTGTAAATAGGGTAAACTTTCACATAGCAACATGTTTTGCAAGAATACAAAAAACTGCCTCGTGAAACAGCTCGTCACGGCTGAGGGAGAGTGCGTTTACCTCCCACCGCAATAACACAGTAACATTCTTTCCGTGATACACTGAATGAGCGCAAAGGCACTCGATATCTGAACCATTTTCCAGCCCTAAACTGCCCGCTTGTCTGTATGAGAAAAAATATATGATATAACTTCGTTCTTCTTAGCCCTTCGCCCACAAATGCAGACAAACGCGAGCCTGCTCGTGTTGAAAATGTCACTGCCTCGGTACTGTATCCATGGCAAGCACGTGACATGTAGGTCAACTTCTATACACGCTGGGGAATACCACCTCCAGCTCATTAGTTCTCATATTTCTGTGGTTAATCTTGGGCAAGAAATATGTATAAACAATCAATAAAAAATCAATAAAATATTTTATTTCTCTGCACTGAAAGAATCCCGGAGTTGTTTTGCACGATATATTTTTATGGCAAGCCAGGCAACACTGCTTGTATTTGCGGCGGGGGTAAAATGTACCAGCCGCGCTCAGAGAGAATCAATTTTGCGCATTTGTTGATTATTTCTACATTCAAATATATCTCCTGGTTAGAATTGGATTCAAAACCTTCGTATCGGTATTTGTTGTGTAATAATTTACCGCTGGGACGTCTTTCATCCCTCGTCAAAACCCCTCGATTGCTGCGCAATCTCGGGGTTTTGACTCGGGATGAAAGATGTCCCAGCGGTAAATTATTACACAACAAATACCTCTATGTCGGTTGTGAACCCTTAAACAACAGGTGAGTCAATATAAACACATTCAAATATTTGATGAGAATTAACATATGTACAATAAAAAAGAAAAATGTGTCAAACATGAACTTTAATATGTTGAGATATAGCCAAAGCATTGGACGAGCCACTAGCATTATAACGTACATGCACAATGATATGTGTATTATATATGTGTCATATATTCGTCACGACCAATGTCTAGTATCATACAAAATAGAAAATATGTGACAAATAGCATTATAACTTTTTATATAGTTTATAACATACTGAAAAATGTAATGAAGTAGAAGTGTGAACAGTGACATAGTGAAGCATATACAAGTGTGCATGGTAATATGACCTCACTATATTTCCTACAAAGCATGAATCATTCTTACAGGTGTAAAAACAAACAAAAAGGGATGTCCAGTAGGAAAGAAATGTCCGGCTCCTAACTGATAACCGAACTAAGACACATTTTTTCTTGATTTCCCGAAGAGAAGTATATGAAAAGGGACATTGTTTCTTATGACATTCTTACTTTCACGCCGGCAGTAACTATGTCACCCCCATAATACTTGTCTGATAGACGTTTGGACTCCGACGGCCAGCTACTACTTAAAATTTGATCAAGTATAGGTTGAACCGAACAATCCATGGATCAACTAACCTAATTTGATCACTGTGAATATTAAATATTAAGCTTACATGGGGTAGTGGGTTTAATATGATAAATTGTCATTTACAAAATTTACAGTTAAAAGGAAATTAGGGTTACCATAATTAAGTTTATGTGAGGATCAACAAGGTCGCTTTCTTATGTTGACATGATTATAGTTTTATTGTAACTGTTGATTGTGAGTTATCGCCCTTATATTAGACTCTCCAACTTTGTAACACGAGGTCGGGTTTCCTCGGCTACCTGGAATTTGTTTCTGGAAAATGTCAGTGAGGGATTTGGTTTCTCCAGTTTGCTACAGAAAAACCCTCCCTACCCTCCCTCAATTCTCTGTCTTGTGACATTTTGTAACAGGAAGCCCTTTATGCTCCCCACCTTTGCTGGTATAACAACATTTACATTATTTGCTAATTGGGGGCATGTTCTATCACTGCATTTGGTAACACATAATTCACATAATTCATATGTGTTCTCCATGCCCCTGCTATTTTATCATTTGTCATTTGAATTAATGATTTGTCATTTGAATTAATGATTATAACCATTGTCATTTGAATAAATGACCTAACCAGATTTCTGGGTATTGTGTTTGTCTTTCCCAGCAAACTGAGCTCATTCTCTGACCTAGTCTATCTCGAGCATAAAATACAATACACTGGTATACTAAATAACATGTCAATACACGCGTACAGGCAATTTGTAAATAGATAAAAAAAAATACAGTGAACACAAACACAACAGGAAAAACAAGACATTGCCGATAGAGTCGAATCGTCGATAAAAAATATGTTCAATGTTACAGTTGCTGTACTTCTAATCTCTCACCCCATCTTCATACACAAGCCACTTTCTACATTTACATTTCGAAAAGGCCTTGATATATCAGGCCACATACAGTGTTCCAAATCCAAGGTGTAATTTACGAATCGGTGATGAACCAGTGATGACAGAATTGTGAATGGGATGAACTGGAGCGATATGCAAGAGGTGAGAAAAATTGACGTCTGGCGACAAAAAATTAACCATATGACTGCAGGAAAGAAATTCCGACATCCAACATTCAGACCCGAGAATACGGAGGAATTTCGGACGTAGCCTTAGTATCTCCGCCGCGCTTTTATTGCAGCCGTTCATGTGGAGACTGTGAAGTATCCACACGGCCCCTTGCACCGGCTTAAGCGGAGTTAGATACGCTAGCTCGGGAGCTGTTATGACGGATCAGCTCAAACAACTCATCTGATGTTAATGGATGAGCATCATGGACGTCGGATGGAGTAAACGCCTCAACATGGGAAGTCTTTCCCTAGTAGTTGAGTCATTTCGCCTAATACGGCGTAGCTACGCCATTCACCTAAAACGTGGCAGAATACATGGTGTTTGCATCTTACCTGGTTTTACCTTACCTAATTATTTGTACCTTGTTTCAATGTTATACTTATTTATACCATTCTCTTTGTGTAGTGCAAACATGTTAATAAGAAAGTTTACCTGCTGTTCCATTGAGGGTAAGAGACACCTAACTGTTACTTACTGTTGTAACATGTACAGTGCCTCAACGTGGAGAACCTAAACGCTTGCCAGAATGGGAAAGTTAGTTGTGTGCTACAGTGCATTTGTTGGTAATAGTGTGCCATCATTCTCCGAGCTATTGCATAAGAGTGTGTCAAGTATTAGGGGTCGTATCCTAGAGAGTAGTAATTATCACGCTGGATCCTTTGATATCATTGCTGATCATATTTCGAAATTAGTGCAGAACTGGACATGGTTACTGGACAAGGTTATTGTCCGTGTAATCATGCCTTTGCCCAAGTATACATCAAGTACATTGTTTGACCAACAGTGCCTTTTTTATCTACCTTACTTCTTTGACCTAGCTTAATACTGTATATGGATGTTTTATATGCAATAACATATATTATTATTGTTGCAGTTGAGCGAATAGAGAATTTTATTATTATAATAATATCAATTTCAGCAAAACAAAAAAAAAAATATAAGTCAAACGCCTATTCTCTGTAGAATTATAATTATTTCCTTTTTAAATGCAAAATATTCATGTTCTCTGTAAAGAGCATGTTTGTTTAGATTTATTCTCCGTTGCGTTGAAATCAGGCCAACGGGAATTTAGTATATTTTCTGTGTCTGAATCGTGTTAATAACTGAGGGAGTATTTATTCCACCATCTTTAAAACGTTTAACGGATTTAATTCTAGCTTACTCTCTTACGTGTCAATACAGACAAACTGAACATATTTTTTCCGGAATTCATCAATTGAAATTAGCTGAAGATCGAGCATTGAACAAAATAGGATGTAATAGTTTGGTAAGGTAACATTGAAGTTTATGGAACAGTTATTCTTGTAAACTATACTTAGAGTAGAAAACGATTCTTCAATCCAGTCTAGCCACCATTTTGTTTTGTCCGAACCAAATGCGGATCCTATCTAAATGACCCTTGCATTTAATTTCAGATTTATTTGCTCAAATTATTGGACTAAACATTCTAATAAAACAAACAGAATATATCCCATCCAGAATAACAGTCGTGTCATCCACATATTGAGAGAGTGTAACTCTTTCTTAGCATAATTGCCAATACTTCAACAAAACATAGAAAAACACATAGGGGAAGGAATCCTTCAACAACAAGAAAATATCAAATATCATAGGTATTATGTTTGTATTAGGAAATATTACGTTGAACCTGTAATGTTGCATGGGGAATTGAATCCAAGTCAATACACCAGGGATGCATTCATGAACAAAACTTTTCAAACAAAACTAAATCAAACGATAAAAGAATACATAATTACAACACATATAAAGGAAGTGGGAAGAGGTGACGACATACTGGCAGAGCCACATGACTTCACAGTATAGTCTTCCGGTTTCATTTATAGGTTTCGGAATTTCGTCAGGGAAAAAGGAAGTGATGATAGAAGGTTCGTGAGTGGAACTACCTCTGTTCTGTATCTGTGTAATTATCCATATTTCCTGATGATATCGGGTGGACTGAACTGACCAATTTTCACGGCACAAGAGGAATACATAACAACAGATGAGTCAATATAAACACATTCAAATATTTGATGAGAATTAACATATGTACAATAAAAAAGAAAAATGTGTCAAACATGAACTTTAATATGTTGAGATATAGCCAAAGCATTGGACGAGCCACTAGCATTATAACGTACATGCACAATAATATGTGTATTATATGTGTGTCATATATTCGTCACGACCAATGTCTAGTATCATACAAAATAGAAAATATGTGACAAATAGCATTATAACTTTTTATATAGTTTATAACATACTGAAAAATGTAATGAAGTAGAAGTGTGAACAGTGACATAGTGAAGCATATACAAGTGTGCATGGTAATATGACCTCACTATATTTCCTACAAAGCATGAATCATTATTACAGGTGTAAAAACAAACAAAAAGGGATGTCCAGTAGGAAAGAAATGTCCGGCTCCTAACTGATAACCGAACTAAGACACATTTTTTCTTGATTTCCCGAAGAGAAGTATATGAAAAGGGACATTGTTTCTTATGACATTCTTACTTTCACGCCGGCAGTAACTATGCCACCCCCATAATACTTGTCTGATAGACGTTTGGACTCCGACGGCCAACTACTTAAAACTTGATCAAGTATAGGTTGAACCGAACAATCCATGGATCAACTAACCTAATTTGATCACTGTGAATATTAAATATTAAGCTTACATGGGGTAGTGGGTTTAATATGATAAATTGTCATTTACAAAATTTACAGTTAAAATACAATACACTGGTATACTAAATAACATGTCAATACACGCGTACAGGCAATTTGTAAATAGATAAAAAAAAATACAGTGAACACAAACACAACAGGAAAAACAAGACATTGCCGATAGCGTCGAATCGTCGATAAAAAATATGTTCAATGTTACAGTTGCTGTACTTCTAATCTCTCACCCCATCTTCATACACAAGCCACTTTCTACATTTACATTTCGAAAAGGCCTTGATATATCAGGCCACATACAGTGTTCCAAATCCAAGGTGTAATTTACGAATCGGTGATGAACCAGTGATGACAGAATTGTGAATGGGATGAATTGGAGCGATATGCAAGAGGTGAGAAAAATTGACGTCTGGCGACAAAAAATTAACCATATGACTGCAGGAAAGAAATTCCGACATCCAACATTCAGACCCGAGAATACGGAGGAATTTCGGACGTAGCCTTAGTATCTCCGCCGCGCTTTTATTGTAGCCGTTCATGTGGAGACTGTGAAGTATCCACACGGCCCCTTGCACCGGCTTAAGCGGAGTTAGATACGCTAGCTCGGGAGCTGTTATGACGGATCAGCTCAAACAACTCATCTGATGTTAATGGATGAGCATCATGGACGTCGGATGGAGTAAACGCCTCAACATGGGAAGTCTTTCCCTAGTAGTTGAGTCATTTCGCCTAATACGGCGTAGCTACGCCATTCACCTAAAACGTGGCAGAATACATGGTGTTTGCATCTTACCTGGTTTTACCTTACCTAATTATTTGTACCTTGTTTCAATGTTATACTTATTTATACCATTCTCTTTGTGTAGTGCAAACATGTTAATAAGAAAGTTTACCTGCTGTTCCATTGAGGGTAAGAGACACCTAACTGTTACTTACTGTTGTAACATGTACAGTGCCTCAACGTGGAGAACCTAAACGCTTGCCAGAATTGGAAAGTTATACAGTGCATTTGTTGGTAATAGTGTGCCATCATTCTCCGAGCTATTGCATAAGAGTGTGTCAAGTATTAGGGGTCGTATCCTAGAGAGTAGTAATTATCACGCTGGATCCTTTGATATCATTGCTGATCATATTTCGAAATTAGTGCAGAACTGGACATGGTTACTGGACAAGGTTATTGTCCGTGTAATCATGCCTTTGCCCAAGTATACATCAAGTACATTGTTTGACCAACAGTGCCTTTTTTATCTACCTTACTTCTTTGACCTAGCTTAATACTGTATATGGATGTTTTATATGCAATAACATATATTATTATTGTTGCAGTTGAGCGAATAGAGAATTTTATTATTATAATAATATCAATTTCAGCAAAACAAAAAAAAAATATAAGTCAAACGCCTATTCTCTGTAGAATTATAATTATTTCCTTTTTAAATGCAAAATATTCATGTTCTCTGTAAAGAGCATGTTTGTTTAGATTTATTCCCCGTTGCGTTGACATCAGGCCAACGGGAATTTAGTATATTTTCTGTGTCTGAATCGTGTTAATAACTGAGGGAGTATTTATTCCACCATCTTTAAAACGTTTAACGGATTTAATTCTAGCTTACTCTCTTACGTGTCAATACAGACAAACTGAACATATTTTTTCCGGAATTCATCAATTGAAATTAGCTGAAGATCGAGCATTGAACAAAATAGGATGTAATAGTTTGGTAAGGTAACATTGAAGTTTATGGAACAGTTATTCTTGTAAACTATACTTAGAGTAGAAAACGATTCTTCAATCCAGTCTAGCCACCATTTTGTTTTGTCCGAACCAAATGCGGATCCTATCTAAATGACCCTTGCATTTAATTTCAGATTTATTTGCTCAAATTATTGGACTAAACATTCTAATAAAACAAACAGAATATATCCCATCCAGAATAACAGTCGTGTCATCCACATATTGAGAGAGTGTAACTCTTTCTTAGCATAATTGCCAATACTTCAACAAAACATAGAAAAACACATAGGGGAAGGAATCCTTCAACAACAAGAAAATATCAAATATCATAGGTATTATGTTTGTATTAGGAAATATTACGTTGAACCTGTAATGTTGCATGGGGAATTGAATCCAAGTCAATACACCAGGGATGCATTCATGAACAAAACTTTTCAAACAAAACTAAATCAAACGATAAAAGAATACATAATTACAACACATATAAAGGAAGTGGGAAGAGGTGACGACATACTGGCAGAGCCACATGACTTCACAGTATAGTCTTCCGGTTAACCTATTCTAAAGCACATACCAAGAATCTAACGATTCGTGATATGTGTTGTATCTCAGGTACGCTTTTATTGTACCTATTAATGTGGCAACTTGGATTATATAACCACACGGCCTCTAGCACCGGCATAAGCGGTATTATAGATACAAATATAGAGAGCTATGATGGAAATGCTCTGACAACTCGTACATTAGTAATTGGTGAGCTGTTTCGCTGTGACTACTCGTACACTGGGGATTTGGTGAGCTGTTTCGTCATGAAAATGACGGCATTTAACACAAAAGACTAGCCTGTAAGGCCCGATATTGACCCAGCACATTATCACTTTAACATACAACCTATGGATCACTGAGAACAATCACCAGTCGAAGACTGGTTTCTAATCATTCATTTATATATCAAACTTTACTATTGTTTGTTTACATCGACGCGTGCCATGACCGATCACCTAGGCAAAAACAGCTAGCCATTTGTGCCACTATAACACAAACATGTACCGAATCGGGACAGCAAAAACAAACAAAAAAACAATCAAAAAAGTCTGCTGACAAATCTGCTTGACAAAGCTTGTGTGTGTGAATACAGTTCACTATTTCGAGTAGTCAAGATAAAAGTAGATCGCGACATAAAAGTCGACCAAAGCCAATAGTACTTGAATACCCACTCAGTTTAAGGGTAATCGCTGATAGAGAAATATTGCAAGCAACAACAATTTCCTACACAATCATTTGAAATTGATCTGAACTGAATCCTGAATACAGTTTGCTGACATGCGGAAAAGCGCAACGGGCTATTAACGTATTAAATTTCCTACACAATCATTTGAAATTGATCTGAACGAATCCTGAATACAGTTTGCTGACATGCGGAAAAGCGCGGCGGGCTATTAACGTATTAAGCAATATTAATTATGAGCTTTTAACCATTTATCCATCAGTTTTGATAGTGGATACAAGATTGCTCCAAAACACCTCCATGTCATTGGCCTCTGTTATGTCGCTAGAATTCCCTGCCCGTGCGGTTTCGTTTCTGCAATGCAAACTGGCGTCTCTCGGTCTTTCTAAGTAACTCTGCGATTGGATAGCATTGAGCACCTCGTAAGGCATATCTGAGGCAGACACAGAGTCGTACATGATTATAAGCAGGACATCCCGGCCGGTATAAATAGCTTCCATCCGGGCCATCTGAAATTCATATAGGCACCATTTGCTTTTCAAGAAATTGGGAGACAGGAGAACCAGTGTTTTTCTGCTCCCGTGAATGGCTCGTGTGATGTTTACTGCTATGTCCTCCCCTACAAGAAAATCCCGATGATGGATACACGCTCGCAAGCCATTGTGTCTCTCTAGCACCTGACGCATGTCATTCACAACAAAAGATCTGTCTTCATCTGCGTAGGACACAAATACGTCGAATTCAAATCCCTCTTCATTGCTACCGTCCAATACCGTATAGCCTTTCTTCTTACCTTTCCACTGCATTACAGCGATGTGGTAGAGGTATCTCAGCTTCCATCTATATCGATAGACCAGACCAACAACAACACAGAGGACCGAACCGAGAAGAGCCATGGCCACCCCAATGATGAGGCCAACGTATGATATACAGCGAGATTTCAGTTCCCTCAACGTCTGCTCCAAATTACCTAAGGGGACAGGTGCCGTGGTCTTGTTTCCTGTACAAGTTACATTTGGTGATAGCCCTTGATATGAAATAGCCCACTCTAGAAAGTGTAGACTGTCACAATTACAGACAAGGTTCTCATTGGACAAAAGGACTGTCAGTTCTGTAAATTCAGAGATTTCCTTAAGATCACTTATAGTGTCATCACTAAGATATGGAATTTTGTTTTTTCGTAAATCAAGTAGCTTTAAATTATGCATATGTCCTATCCTGGCCTCGAGACTCTCCATCTTATTATCAGATAGAATAAGAGTACGTAATTTGTTCATTGAAGCGAAGATTCTCGATGACAGGCTGGCTATATTATTGGCATTCAAATTCAACTGTTCTAAATTAGCGAGACGACTGAAGAGTAATCCATCGTGGTCAACGTTAAGCGATTCTCCCATATTATTATAAGACAGGTTCAAGACTATCAGTCCGAGAAACCCGTCAAAAAATCCTTGTTTCACGTCTAGACTATTTTTAGACAAATCAAGATATGTAACACCGTCTAACCCGCTTGTCTTAGCTTTTTGCGGTCCTAAATTGTTACAGCAGAAATGAACTTCTTTCAAAACATTCTGGGCAAAATTCAAAAGCGTACGCCGTGTTGCAAATCCACTGGAATGAGTCAGACGAAGATATCGTAGTCTAGGCGGGACTTTAATGGGCCTTCCTCTTCCAGTCAGGGTAGTACTCGCCAGCGGATCGTTCTCTAGTTTACCCTTCTCGGAAGTTTGCATATCTCTCATTGCCGATGTACTACTGTGTTGGTTACTGGCATCCAGTTTTTGCAATCGAGGGAATTTGTATATATGCTGCATATATCGAAAGCCAGTCAATTTGTTACCCACTAATGCCCAGTTTGTCAAATTAGGGGGTAAGAGGGGTATCACTCCTGGGTCAAACATTGCGATCTTGTTATATTTCATGCGAAGGTCAACAATAGCAGTGTGTGTTAAATAACGAAAATACGATTTCTTGATCACGACATCTTCCCCACGCGGGTCGCTTATATAGTTAATGTTCAGTTTACGCAAGGTGCGTGTTTTCTTCAATCCGTATAGCCATACGGTCAAGCTTCTCATAGTGAGCTTGCTGTTGTAGCTGAGATCCAGACTGGTTAGCTTCGATAGATAACTGAAGGTGTCCTTGTGAATAGTTTGTAAGTTACAATGAGATAATTTTAGAACTTCAAGGGAGAGGTTTTGGAGGTTGAGAAAGACATTTCGGCCAAGATTCGTCAGGCTAGGAGAATTCGCCATATTTAACACCGACAAGGCTTTCAAGTTTTGAAATCCAGAACCGAATGAAACATTGTTGATTCCATCGATGAATAACTTCTGCAGCCTCGTGAGATTACTGAGACAATCATCTATGTAACTTTTCTCATCAGTTTTAGCATTCCTTTGGATGTCGAGATAAAGAAGATTTGTGAGAGAGCTGAAGGGCTTCGTTTTACACCATTCCTTCGTCAACGGTAACTTGTTGTCATTGATGACCATTGCAGTTAAGTTATTGATACCATTAAATGCCATGGGATCAAAACCGTTGATGTTGTTATAACCAAGAACAATCGTTCTCAGACTGTGTAAATAGCTGAATGCGTTTCTCGGTAACAGTTCAATTTTGTTGTACATTAGGTTAAGGTTAGTGATATTTGTCCGTAAATCCGAAGGAACGCTGGTGAGATTTCTTTTGGAACAGTCTGCTAGATAGCCAACAGGTTTCTTGATGAGTCGATACGTACAATTGGCCATGTTGTATGAGGGGTGTCTCTCTCCGCTGTATTCCATGGTAACCCCAGGGAACACAATTCCGACGATGACAACGAGGAGGAATGGTAAGGTATTCATATCTGAATGGAGAAGAAAGATATAATTGTACACACAATAGGCGATCGGCCAAACCGCTAAAACTGCTGTAAAAGGTGCCGACTAATTAAACGCAATATTAACAGAATATATTCATATGACCCCAAGGACAAATATACTGACCGCATATTTCTAACACCATTAGAAGAATCAAAAGTGATCCCTGTGATGACTTGAATCCAGCCACGCTTTTCTTGTAACTGTTCATTTTGAATGGTTTAACCACACGGCCCTAGCACAAGCTTGAAATATTCGGAGCGTTGATGCAATGGCTATATGAATTCATCAGTGAGGCTTTATGTTAGAAACTGGCATTGTAATTTATGTTAGAAACTGGCATCCATGTCAGATGTATGGACAGTTCCTTAATCTATAGCTTCACTTCACTCTACATTACAATGATACAATTGTGAAAAATCGGCATTCCTGTGAACGAAGAACAAAAACTGAACTGTTAAGCAGCTAAGCGTTAAGTCAACACCCTTTATTGGTACTATCCAACAGTGTTATTTGGTGTTGACCAGTCCCCAACTTAAAAAAAAGAAGATTTTGGACCAATGGATTTCGACGTCCATAATAAAATGATTTTTTATATCCAAACAACAACTTAGAACGAAAATCCAAGTAAGACTAATATAAAAGTTAAACAACAGACATCAAAAACATACTCACCGCTGTAGGCATTTGGATATAGCATCTGAGCATGGCTGTCTCCGTCACACGGTCATGGTGGTTTGTAACTTTAGATTGGTAATTTTACTGTATAATAATCTGGCATTAAGGAAGTTAATTGATAATGCATCTATTTATGTCTGTTTTATATTCCAGGAAGTACTGGGTTTCAAGTGCGAAAATAACTGTTGACCGATGAACCCAGCTGTTAAAGTAGCCCTACATTAGGCGAAGTAGAGTAGGCATTAGGACACGAACGCGAACTGAACTCTTGGAAATACCCATCCCCAGTTGAAATCCTGCCTATATTAAGATGGGCCCCGCCCAAGTCAGAACAAAAATTTTCATCAAAAGTAGGTCAGCTCAGAACTTGTTGGTAACAGTCTCCTAATGCGCCTTCATTCAAAAATAAATAACGATCGCCGATTTAATTTTACAATTTTTTTAACTAAAGGAAACAGATTTAATAATAAAAAGTTCAGTAGATTTCAAGCTTTACGTGTGAAAATACATTTACATCTCTTTAATGGTTTTCAGTGCCCTTGTCCAGGATCAAAACAACTTTTTGAATCGCATTATTTTCCCAACAATACAACAAATTTTATATATAGTACTATAGTAGAAAGGTAGCATTTATGTAGTTTACGGTAATTCAACTCAAGACCAACGCCTTCTCTGCACAAGATAATAATGATTCTATGTCATTCTCCTGAACATAACCGATACAAAGACGAATAAATAGCGTCTCTACATCACGTTGTTATCTAGATTTATGAGAAAACACATTTTGGGTATCGGCAATCTGATGAATGTACTATTCCGGTTTTCTTGTTTCACATTATATTCTATGACGGTTGATCGGTGATTTTCTTCATTGATAAACATTAAACCACCTCAGCTTCGTCGTGTGAATCGGAATTGCATTGCTGTGACACAACAACACACTCCGTGGCAGTGATTCTGTATCCCCTAATCAAGGAATCAAAATGGATCAAGATTTGAAATGACAAGAAAAATTTAGACATTTTGTTTACACATGTAATTTTTTGTTTAAATTATATCCCAGTGTGATATATAGTCAATATTCAAGAGGTACAAAAAAAACTCAAAGTATGTGCTCATATTTTCACATCATGATCAAAGTTACTTTATCTAGTTAAATTCTACCCAAAGAAAATAAATTAAGACCCTTTAAACATGCCGTCATGGCTTTGTTTCACCCTCAGTAAACTGTTATCATTGTTGCTCACACAGACTAATCTGAAGGATGATACCAGATCTTCCTTTCTTCTGCTGGGTTATTGCACCAGGCTGACTTAATTGGTTAATGTAGGATATTTCATCACCAGTGGGCAATTTGAACTGAATTTAAAGCCTGATGTGGTCTGTGATGAAATGTTTGGATGTGAAATAGGATACACGTTAAAGGCCACAGTTTACATATATCTATAACAATATACTGAATTGTGTGTATTGAGGCTGGCAAGTTGGTAATCGCAGTGTAGATAAATGCACTAACAAATGATGGAAAACTAGCATTTCCTTTTTCATAAAAACAATTACGGATGGCATATCCCACCAGATTTTGTACTGTGTTATATATACAGTGAAACATACAGCCAAGGTTTCCTGATGGGCATGACAGTGCACTCGCTGAGCCATTAATAAATAATAAAAAAATAATTATAAATCAAATTTTCATCAGAATTCGGTCAGCTCAGAACTTGCTGGTAACAATGCCCTAATGCACGTTCATGCCAAAATCAAGGTTCTAATGTCAACGGTTCTCCTTATTTTGCCGACGAAAGGATTCGGATGGACTGACTGACTGACTGCCTCAGTGACTCACTCATTACCGGACAATTTGCGATCTGTAGCCTACTTCGTAGGAAAAAAAATTCACGCTTCCTCTCTAAAGTACATACATGTTAGCTGGTAGAATTCTAATAAATAACAGTGTGTGTCGCCTTCATATAATACTGTGCTATATGTGATATAACCTAATTGTGTGAGCTAGTGAATGTCGTATCTGACGCTTGCTTTTTATCCAAATACACATGTTTCAAGAACAGCTGATCTTAAGATTTTCGATTGTTTTCACTGCGATAATAGACAGAACGCTATATCTTGCCAGTTTAGTTATGATTGGTTGTATTTTGTATTCGGACATGTCCGATAACACAGCCCTTTGGTCAATTGACTTACGATCCTCAGTGGCGGCGCATAAAGTGTGTATACTATTGGGCGTTATAGGCAAATCGAATTAAGTATCTCACAGTAATATGAATGTCGATCGCTTAAACTTTCTCCGACCATGGCTGCATGGTTTTTTTCCAGTGGGATCTGCATATGGCGTATACATATCTCGCCTAGTAGCATTTGCTAGATACTGTGTTAAATACGAGTTAATCAACGTTATAAAACATTGTTGCAGAAACTTATAAAACAGTGCTATTCCTACAAGCCACTCCACTCCAAAGTTTCTCAATTTTGGCGATACATATCGCATGCTGATAGCAAAATATGATCTATGGAGTTATGTTTCGTAACTGGTGTCTAATTTCGCTTAACCCGGGGATAGGGGTCGTGTGAACCCATGTACTTCATGATCCTCATGGTGTTCATATGAACAATCAAAATCAAAGCGTGACTGAGATACATCACTTTATGACGACTTTACGATTATTACGGATTAAGAATACTGATCAGCGATACGTATTTTATATTTTTGGTAGGTATCATGAAAACTGTTGACCGCTTCTCTCTTGTAGGAAACTAGCCTATGTTTATGTATACTATGATTGTCTTTTTGAATTTGGTGCTAATACTGTTATTTGGAATAAGTTTTTGGATTATGTCCGCGGATATTCTTTAATGGGCGACGGCTGAATTATAAATGACGGACTAGACGCTTGTAATTTGGTGTACCCGATCGTGGTATGTAAATAGCTGGATGATATTGCATGTTTCTGATCGAAAGTTTGTTACATTGTCGACCACTTTAACATCATCATTTAAACCGTACGGAGAAAGTGAACCAACTTCCAGCAATCAGAACAATTCTCTATCGCGAATATGGCTATCAAATATGGTTGATGGGTAGACAATGTAAATAATCTGAATACTAAAATACTCCCAGCCATGTTTCCTATAAGCAATCATTTTTTCCGCACAAATTTTCTGGGACCATTTATCCTAAGATGTACTCTTTGGGTCGTCCTGCCAAACAAACTGTTGACCACACTTCTTACAAAAAGATCAAATAAATACAATTAGTTGTAGAAAAACTAAGGATAACATCTGATTTAACAGAATAAGAACCTCCAGTTAATGAAGAAGGGAATGTAGATAAGGTTCTAAAACTTGGACATGTAACGCAACCTCTATATTCACATTTGGAAATTGTAATCGTCTGTATAATTGGGAATAGATGCTAAATTACAAGCGTCAGATCCGTCATTCATAATTCAGCCGTCGTCCATTAGAGAATATCATCGTCCATAATCCAAAGACCTATTCCATATTCCATATAACAGTATTAGCACCAAATTCAAAAAGACAATCATAGTATACATAAACATAGGCTTGTTTCCTGCAAGAGAGAAGCGACCAACAGTTTTCAATGATGCGGGCAAGACATCATGATGTTCCAAAAATATCAAATCCGTATCGCTGATCAGTATTCTTAATCCATAATATTCGTTGCAAAGTCGTCATCCAAAGAATGATGTATCTCAGTCACGCTTTGATTGTGACTGTTCATAAGAGTACCATGAGGATCATGAAGTACATGGGTTCATACGGGCCCTAGCCCCGGGTTAAGCGGAATTAGACACAAGTTACGAAATCTTGCACGCTACGCGCGTATTTTGCTATCAGCATGCGATATGTATCGCCAAATCTGAGAAACGTTGAGTGGAGACGCTTGGTGGTGTAGCCATGTTTCATAAATTTCTGCAGTAAGACTCTTTTCTTAGTGATCATAACGCCATTTTGACGCTATTTTCATCTCCCGAAAATGAAATCACAAACTCGCTCCCATAAATTGATGACATATAGGGCAATGAATAATTTTGATCCAGATTGTTTCCACAATGACCTTTTAGCTGAGGACTGGACATCTTTGTATGAGTGCACTACTCCAGCTGAGGCGCTTGCCACCTGGTCCACATCTCTCAAAATCCTCAAACAGCATGCTCCTATTAAACAAAATCGAGTGAAACCGCCTGAATGACAAAATTCTTCACGCAATGAAAGAACGAGATAAGTCATCCATTCTGGGTCGACATCGGGCCTTACAGACTAGTCTTTTGTGTTAAATGCCGTCATTTTCATCTGACGACGATATAGCTCACCAATCCCCAGTGTACGAGTTGTCACAGCGAAACAGCTCACCAATTACCAATATACGATTTGTCAGAGCATTTCTATCATAGCTCTCTAGATTTGTATCTAATACCGCTTCTGCCGATGCTAGGGGCCGTGTGGTCATCTGCTTTAGAATAGGTTAACCGGAAGACTATACTGTGAAGTCATGTTGCTCTGTCAGTATGTCGGCACCTCTTCCCACTTCCCTTATATGTGTTGTAATCCAAACATAACAATGGTAACCTAACCAAACAGTCAAAAACTCAGTGAATGGCCTCAATAACATCAGACGAGTTGTTTGAGCTGATCGGTCATCACAGCTCCCGCGCTAGCGTATCTAATTTCCATTAAGTCGATGTTAGGGGCTTTGTGGATACTTTATGGTCTCCACATGAACAGCTGCAATAAAAGCGCGGCTGAAATACTACGGCTACGTCTAAAAATTCACCGTATTCTTGGGTCGGAATGTTAGATGTCGAGGGATGCTTTCCTGCCTTTTACTCTAACAGTCCATATGCTTTCCTGCCTTTTACTCTAACAGTCCATATGCTTTCCTGCCTTTTACTCTAACAGTCCATCAGCAGAATCCTACCATATACAGGTAACAAATTGGAGCGATATGCAAGCCCCCGAGGCCCGCCCTCTGTACATGTCACTCGACAAATGTATACAGGTTTATTGTTTTGGTAGAAAATTCAAGCCGTACGACGTCGGGAATTACAGGTTATTTACCAGGTTACCCCATGTTGAGGCGTTTACTCAATCAGACGTCCACGATGCTTATACATTAACATCAGATGAGTGGTTTGAGCTGATCTGTCACCACAGCTCCCGATCTAGCGTATCTAATTCCGCTTAAGCCGGGGCTAGGGGCCGTGTGGATACTTCATATTCGCCACATCAACAGCCGCAATAAAAGCGCGGCTGAGATACTAAGGATACGTCGAAGAATCCACCGTATTATCGAGTCTGAATGTCAGGTGCCGAGGGATGCTTTCCTGTTGAGTCATATGGTTGTTCTTAGGCGCCAGACGTCGTCAGTTTTGCTACCTCTTGCATATCGCTCCAATTGATACACAAATGAGAACAAGACTATTTCAAAACTAATTCAAGACAGCAAAAATAATAACCCCTTGAAAATCATTAAAATCATTAATCCCAACCCAAACAATCCTCATCCCCTTCAATAATATATGACATAAACTGCACGCTGATCCCTATGACATTGTTAATGAACGCAACAGATTTTTTCATAGATTGTTTGTGAAACACTATCCCCAGGAAATACATTTTCCATCTCACCATTATTTGAAAACTGAGTTTCAGCTACTTATCGTCACTTGATATCACTAAAAGTACAGGTCTTCATACTTCCTCAAACTATGTGTGGATGTAATTACCCTACGTGTGACAAAAATACTAAACATAAGCATATTTACGGGCATATTTCCAAACTGGAAAAAGTCCGACGTATATCCGCTTCACAAAAATGGGTCTGTAAACAAAGCCGAGAATTACCGTCCTATATCAATTTTACCAATACTCTGTGAAATTTCAGGTGCATGACAGGGAGTCACTGAGCAAATCATGGAATGTTATATACGTGTACACCCAGTCAGGTTTCAGGCCTCAAACACTCCTGCTTCACTGCATTAACAAGACAATGAAAAATGGCTGAATGCACTTGAAAATGAAGCAATTGTTGGTTGTCATGATCGACTTGCAAAAAGCATTCAATCTGATAGATCACAACCTCCTGTTAAAAAAAGACTTATGGTTTCGATGAAAAAGCACTAAAATGGATGTCATCTCACTTGAATTCCCGATTTGAATGTGCACCACTTCGTAAAACTTTATCTGAGCCATCGATTGTTAAAACGAGTGTACCCCAAGGATCCATACTTGGCCCGCTACTGTATTGGTTTTGTGCATTGGTGTTTGTGACGTTGACACGTATGCTGATGACATCACTATTAACACATCTTCAAAATCATTAAACGTACTTGAAGCGAAAACATGGCGCTCTGAAAAAAAAGAGTAGAAGTAATGTGGTAAGGAATCTATGCCACAATCGGTGGCACCCTTATTGAAAGAGTTGACCATCAAAAAGTGCTTGGTCTACATTCAGAGCAAACTCTGTCTTGACAATCTCACGTAGACCATATTCGTACTATTGTTTCTAGATTACTGTCTGTTCGAAGAAAGCATACCAGTCTAATCCTACAGAATATGTGACTTTTATTCTACAATGTATACATTACAAGCGTCTAGTCCGTCATTCATAATTCAGCCGTTGAAAGAATATCCGCGTCCATAATCCAAAGACCTATTCCATATTCCAGATAACAGTATTAGCACCAAATTCAAAAAGACAATCATAGTATACATAAACATAGGCTAGTTTCCTGCAAGAGAGAAGCGGTCAACAGTTTTCAATGATGCCGACAAGACATACCTCCCATATTAATAACTGTATCAGTATCTGGGGTGACCAACTACTGAACAGGATATATAAACTACAAAGGACTGCAACACGTTTGATTTTAGACAAAACAAAACATATTCCTCCTGCTCAACTTTTTAAAATGCTACAATGTCAAACAATATTTAATTTCATTCTACTGAATAAATGTGTTCCCTTCCCCCATACTGAACTGTTTAAGAAAGGCCCAATATATTCAGGAACGGTCCTGTGGAATTCCCTGCCAGCCAATACACACAATGCTTCCTCTGTTCAAAACTTTAAAACCCTGTTTGCGCAACAGTTATCTTTGTAGACTGAGCGTTCTTTTGTACTTTACTGTCTTGAAATAAAGTTTTATTAGTAGTAATGCGAGCCTACTTCTCTATTTAAGTTTATTTTCAACATATGCGGGTGATAGTTCACTGCTTCCTGATATATAATCCTTTTTACCTGCGTATATGAATATAAGAATATATCGATCAGGAATCTCGACTTTCAGAAGAGGAAAAATATGAAGGACGATGCAAAACGCATGTAGTGCAGAGTTTTTTTAATTTTTCAAGACGGGTTTGCTCCATCTTCAACACTCTAGCGGTAGCCTCTCCCACATTAATGAACAAGATCGTTTGAAAGATTTCAGTGAAAAATATGGCGACTTAACGCCTTGCAGAGAAACCATCCGTCTTCTAGGGCTATACAAGGAGGTTCAAGTTTGTCCACCGTTGTCTCTACTATGTGTTAAGAGTATTACAGAGGACTCTTTTATCACACCGTCTTGCGGTGTTCAAATGAACCGGTGACAAGAGTTTTCAAACCTAAAGCTGAACAACATGAGATCCTGACAAATAAGAAGAATAAAGATACTGTACTAACTGTGGAATAGTGCAAAGAGGGAGAGACAGTATTAAAGTTTAACGTGGCGTTCAGCAATATTTTAGCTATACAGTAACGATCAAACAAAACTCCAAGCATTCCTACAAAAACAAGTCAACAACCCAGGAATCCAGAAGTTACCAACACAACACACCCACAAACATGCACATACACTAAAACTTATGCAACAAACCGATTTCTTTCAAATAACCTAGAATACAGTAGCATTTGCTAGACCCTGTGTTAAATGTGACGATTTTAATCAACGTCACAAAACATTGTTACAGAAACTTATAAAACAGGGCTATTCCACCAAACGCCTCCACTCAAAGTTTCTCAAATTTGGCGATACATATCGCATGCTGATAAAAAAATACGAACGTAGCGTGCAAGATCTATGGCGCTACGTTTCGTAACTTGTGTCTAATTCCGCTTAACCCGGGGCTAGGGGCCGTATGAACCCATGTACTTCAAGATTCTCATGGTACTCATATGAACAGTCACAATCAAAGCGTGACTGAGATACATCATTCTTTAGATGACGACTTTACAACGAATATTATGGATTAAGAATACTGATCAGCGATACGGATTTGATATTTTTGGAACATTATGATGTCTTGCCGGCATCATTGAAAACTGTTGACCGCTTCTCTCTTGCAGGAAACAAGCCTATGTTTATGTATACTATGATTGTCTTTTTGAATTTGGTGCTAATACTGTTATATGGAATATGGAATAGGTCTTTGGATTATGGACGCGGATATTCTCTAATGGACGACGGCTGAATTATGGATGACGGATTAGACGCTTGCAATTCTTTTACCCAACTAAAAGATCTTCTAAAGTAGCTGCTTGATAAAAAGAATCTCTCACAATCTTAAAATCCATACAGTCGATCAGATTATGTTTCAGTAAGAGATGTTCGTGGCATGGAATACACCTTGGAACTGCTTCATTTTTTAGTAAATGTTGAAGAGAGAGAGAGAGAATTAAAGTTTAATGTCAGCAATATTTCAGCTATATAGCGACGATCAAACAAAATTCTAAGTATTCTAACAAAAACAAATCAACAACCTAGCAATCCAGAAGTGATAAACACAACACACTAAAAGACATGCACATACATTAAACTTATTAGAAAGAAATCGATTTGTTGCATAACCCAAAATACAGTCTTTTACCCGACTAAAAATATCTTGTAAAGTAGCTGCTTGATAAGAAGAATCACTTGCAATCTTAAAATCTATACAGTCGATCAGAATATGTTTCACTGTGAGATCTTCGTGGCATGGAATACACCTTGGGGCTGGTTCCCTGTTTAGTAAATGTTCGTGAATTAATCGGGAATGGCCGATTCTACATCGCTTCGGTGGCCGAGTGGTCTAAGGCGCTTCGCTGGTGACCGCTAGCCTCACGCCGCTGAACCAGCACGGGTTCGAGCCCAGCTGGTCCATGTGTGACAGTTTGTCAGTTACTTGCCGAAGGGCGTTGGTTCTCTCCGGGTACTCCGGCTTCCTCCACCAACCAAACTGACTGTCACCATATGAGTGAAACAAACTTGAGTGTGACATTAAGCCAAATTCGCTCCCTCCCTCCCTTCTACATCACCTGATCATGGCTTGATCGAAACGTTTCTGGCTACTCAGATGAATATATCCTATAGTTTTTTTTAAACTAATGAGGTTTATTATTATCCACAGCATCCCATAAAGATTGAAACAGCTTTTTCACATAAGCACAGATTGAGTACAACATTCTTGAAACTAGCAGCTCCAATTATCGCGATTTCCATGACTAAAATAATCAATCTCAGTAAGACTACTAATACATTTCCATCGCAATGGTGACTGGCAAGAGTTGTTCCTATTTAGGGAGCATGTCAAAATTTGGACCGTTCTATTTGCAATTCCGCGTTAAAACAGACCGTGCACGCGGTCCATCTCTCTAAGTGTTGGACTGGTCCCACGTCCAAAAACAACCGATCCGTATGGAATGTTCCCTGCAGTGGGATCGGTCCATTTTGGACGCGGGTATTATTGGACGGCGAACAAGTTTATTCGGACCGCGGTCGAAGGAAAGTTTTAGAACGATCCGAAAGGACCGGTCCAAAAGGAACGAGCCAGCGTGAACCGCGCCGATAACAAAATCTGATTGCAGCACGTCCCAATCGGACCCGGCACGCGTGAAAAATAGACCGCGTTCCACGGTCCAAATTTTGACATGCTCCCTTACAAAGCAGATAAGAAAACTATGCCGTATAACTACAGGCCAATCTCTATTTTGCCAGTTGTTTCAAAGATTATCGAGATACCTGTGCTTGATCACCTGTATAAGTAACTGTCACCATACAATCTACAGCATGAAGGACAGTCTAGCCTTTGATCTTGTGAATCACAAAGTCCTTCAAATCTCAAATGTTATTATTTCAAGAGAGAGAGAGAGAGAGAGAGAGAGAGAGAGAGAGAGGGGGAGGGGCAATTAGGATTTAATGTCGCGTTCAGCAATATTTCAGCTTTATAGCGACGATCAAACAAAATTCTAAGTATCATAACAAAAAACTAAGCCAACAACCCAGCAATCCAGAAGTAATCAACACAACACTCCGAAAGACATGCACTTACTTATGCAACAAACTATTTCTTTAAAATAACCTAAAATACAGTCTTCTTTCACCCGAATACATTTTTTTTCTAAAGTAGCTGCTTGATAAAAAGAATCTCTTACAATCGTAAAATCTATACAGTCGATCAGAATATGTTTCACTGTGAGATCTTCATACACCTTGGGGCTGGTTCCCTTTTAGTCAATGTTCCTGAGTTAATCGGGTTTGGTCGATTCTACATCGCCTGATCATGGCTTGATCGTAACGTTTCTGGCTACTCAGATGAATATATCCTGCATTTCTTTGGAAACACACGAAGTTTGTTATTATCCACAGCATCTCATGAAGAATGAAACAACTTTCTCACAGAGGGTCTGAAATCGCTATATGGGATTCCAACAGGATCAACCTCACTATCTAGGGCCGCTTTCAGCCAGTCAACGTATAACTGGATGGAATCCTACCTACATAGTCGAGAACAGACAACAGAAATTAGAAACACATCACACCCTAACAAAATATCAGCAGGCGTGCCACAGGGATCTATTCTTTGTCCGCTTTTGTTGATTATCTATGTAAATAACCTATTGTTAGACAATGAAGATTCCACTGCAGCCATTGAACTATACCGAATATATGTGGAAAAACTGTTCAGCAAGTACAAATAACTGCTTTGATAGGCCTCGCAATTGATGTTCTAATAATAGACTGATTTTACACCTTGAGAAAACATTACCCAATCTTATTACTCGTTCTCAGAACTGAGTGACATGAACTCTGTAACATATAGACAGTGATCTAATATGGAAGTTGCATGCTAACGTTATCATAAAGAACATTTCTTCATTAATAGACCTGTATAGGAATAGACATTGGTTATCCTTCATTAATAGACCTGTATAGGAATAGACATTGGTTATCCTTCATTAATAGACCTGTATAGGAATAGACATTGGTTATCCTTCATTAATAGACCTGTATAGGAATAGACATTGGTTATCCTTCATTAATAGACCTGTATAGGAATAGACATTGGTTATCCTTCATTAATAGACCTGTATAGGAATAGACATTGGTTATCCTTCATTAATAGACCTGTATAGGAATAGACATTGGTTATCCTTCATTAATAGACCTATATAGGAATAGACATTGGTTATCTAGGGAAAATAAACATATGGTTTATTCTTCGTATGGATTATTGCATTAATATCTGGGGGAATGCGTGTGAAATGTTTCGTGAGACATTTCACGTGCTGCCAGAATTATAGTGAATGCAGACACCCCCGTCCCTTCTGTCCCCCTCTTCAAAGAGCTGAACTGGATGACCATCTATGGAAGAATATTTACACCGAAATCGTTCTTGATCTATAAAAATGGCAATTGCATGCCAAACTATGCTATGTTCTCTATGTTGTATAAGTTTAATGTTATTGGTGTGTTGTGTTGATTACTTCTGGATTCCTGGGTTGTTGACTTGTTTTGTTGAAATACTTAGAATTTGTTTGATTGTCGTTATTTCGCTGAAATATTACTGAACGCGACGTTAAACGTTAATTCTCTCTCTCTTTAATAATTTCTGAACACTGCTGAAGTCACAAAGCAAACTGTAAGATCAACCACCACAAAAAAAATTGATAACGCCAAGAACAATATATCCCTCTAGAACTGAATACTTCGAGGGAAGGTTGAGATACTCTGAACCAATAATTTGGAATAGCCTACACCAGTCGTTAATGGAGCAAAGTCTATGAAGTATTTCAGGACTCAACTATGTACATTTGTAATATGTTCTAAAATTCCTGTATATCATGCTTTAACTTTTTATATTATCTGAGGGCCCCAAGGGAGAAGAGTTGATGTAAATGGATCGTGTCACCGTCACAAAATACTGAATTTAGTATTTATTGTTACACCTTCTGAATTTACAAGCTCAGATATACGACATTTAATCACAAATTATGAAAATCCATGGCAGAAAGCTATCAAATAATGTTTGTAAATCAAACAGTTCAAAAGATTTTCCTGAAAATGTACGCTTCGACGAGCATCTATGATAAGCTCTGCACCCCGCGTAACATAGAGAAAATCTTTCGTGAACCTGATCATGGATCCAAGCATTCAAATGATCGGTGATTTATCTTTCTTCGGGGCCCACTTAACGTACATTTGCTAACAGACATAATAAAATAACGTACACACGAAAAAATTCAAGGATCACATTTCACAACGTCAGCTGGCCATGATGAGTGATTTCGTCGCACGGCGCATCAATATACTGCCATGGCGCGTGGTGATCTGATCAAACTACCAACAACGATGCATGCAAAGCGTGAAGTTTGGGGCATGTATGAAGAGATGTACTTTATCAGAAGAAGGTGCCCATGTACACTCTTGTACGAGGATCATCAGAGTGCTTGAGTATTTCTTATGTTAAAATGCCAAAAAGGCAGGTATAACACGAGTATATATAAAAGCAACCAGTAGGATTTAGAGCATTTCCACAAAGTGGATGCTCTTATATTTTCATGAGAAACGGTTCCGCCCGATCCGCCGCCACCGCGTGAATATCTCTGAAACCGTTAAATATTTTCGGGTCAGACTTTGTGTGCTATCTCCTTAGGCCTGGGAAATTTGTCTGGTTGTGTTTCGATACCCGCTGCTCACCACTATGTGGCGTTGTAGTCAGAGAATAAGTAAACCTTTCTCTGACGATTTCGTCTGAACGGCTTGTCTGATTTCTTTGAAATTTTATTACAATGGTATTGAAGGATAGTCAATGTACTGAAAATTTGGTGTAGCTGGCATAAATATAAAGGCAAGTTTTTGCGTCTCAAATAAATTTTTCTCTACGATGTCGATTATATTGAACATTTATGGTTCTCTTCTTACATGCTATGTAGGATACAAACTGCTTTAATGGATGGATGGATCCTATCGGTCAGACTTTTTATTAGTTGAAACTGGAGTCCTCCAAGGACCATTGTTATTCATACTTTATGTCAACAACTTACCATAAGTTATCAAACAATTTCGAGTAAATATGTACACACTCTCTACTGTTCACAGCATGATTTAAACATGGCTACAGATTACCATAAATTATGATCTACATCATTGGCCAGTATGGCTCACAGCAAACAAGCCTGAATGTCAAAGAAACAAATATGTTTATTCGCAGTAGAGCCAAATTGAGCAAGGTTCGTAACACGAATGTGAGCCCTGTTCGCATAAATGGTACAGTGATTGATGTTGTAGACACGTGTAAATACCTAGGGGTGATTATAGATCAATATGTAAGTTTTAATGATCACAAAACCTCTATTTGTAAGGAACTCTCCAGTACAGTTGGCATTCAGAAAAGATTGCGACATTTTATCCCTTCAGATATTGCCTATACTCTCCAAAAGACATTAAGTTGACCACTTAATCATTATTGCAACCTAATATGGAGTAGTGGCAATAAGCGCCAACTTGACCGACTGTAAAAAATGCAAAATAGAGCAGGAGTTATGCTGAATGTTAGCTTCTCTGGCATGATCTCTGCGCTTAAGTGGATGTCATAAAGCATGTTTTATGTACAAAACTCTCAGTAATTTGCTCTCCGACTACTCAAGTGAATGCTTTGTACACTAATATTATATGAAAAGTGCCCACAACAACGATAGTTTTATTATTGCCGGATCAAATGAGAATTCGTTTTATTCTCGAACATTTTATCAGCAATGTATTATTTATGGAATAGTTTAGATGCAGTGTTGCGAAATACGCCTTCTCTCAGCTCTTAAGAGGTAACAATGCTATATTACCCCGCGTCTAACGATATTTGGTTTATACACATGTACCTTATTTGCAGTAGGTGATCAGTTATTTACATATATTTTACGTTCAATCTTAAATGATCTGTTTATTCAATTGAAATGCTTTATTATCTGAAAGTAGCTTTTATATTTGAACTCTATATGTATATAGGATCCCCTGTGGAGGCAGGCTAGGCCTGAATGGTGTACCAAAAGCTGGCAACAAGGAAGTTTACACACTGATAATATATATCTATGTAGACATTTATCAGATAACAATCAGATTTATGTTACCCTTCACGAAGCAGTGGACTCAAATTTAGAAAAAAAATAGTTTAAATTATATAGTTGCCCGATGAACCTATCTGATATGGTACACGGGAAGTATTGTATTACAATTACGCGCATCCACGCTAGCACTGTAACAGCTTGCCGCCGTCGTATTATCTGTGTGCTTCTGGGGAACGGAGAATTTTTATGAACAACAGCTGAATATTGAATGTCGTAATACAACCCATTACTAAGCTGGAAAACCACACACTTGTAACAAATGTTTTCTCATATAAACTGAAGCTCGCTCAAGTTGTTCCAGTTTTTAAGAAAAATGATCACTTGTCGAAGGAAAATTATAGACCTATCAGTATTCTCCCTTGTATATCAAAAATCTGTAAACTTATTATAGGTCAGCTGTCAAATTACTTTGAAATCATCTTTCATCCATATCTAGGGGCTTTTCGAAAAGGTTTCAATCGTCAGTCGTTTCTGTTAAGGGTGCTTAAGGACTGGCGTCGGACTCTTGATGAGAACAAGTTTTGCGCTACAATTCTTATGGACTTGTAGAAAGTTTTTGATTGCCTGCCCCATGATTTGTTGTTGAAGTAGTTGGCTGCCTATGGCCTTTCCGAAAATGCTGTTAATCTATTACGGTGGTGTCTCAGTGACCGTAAGCAGTGGATCAAACTAGGCTTAAACTTCAGCTGCTGGCAAGAAATACATAAATGAGTTTCCCAGGGATCCATACTGGGACCCTTATTATTATTTTTTAGCAATGATATTTTAAACTTTCTATCGGGTCCAAACTGTATAATTATGTAGATGATAATAACTTATCCATCTCACATGTAAACCTCGAGGAATTGATAAAGTTCTTGAGAAGGGCAGCACTAAATCAAGATGATTTTCTTATAATTAGATGGAAGCAAACCCTGTTAAATTTCAGGCCATCTGCCCTGGTAAAAGTCTCACGAAGCTCTCAAATCATTGGCTGTTAACAATGTAAATATACCATGTAAAGATCTTGTGAAACTTCTGGATGTCAATATTGATTTTATGATGAAAGGAAGTTGTATCTTTAGATGGGTAAATGGCCCCAGGTCAGGTGCAATACAGAAGTATCAAAATAAAATACTTCCACTACAAGAAATTGTTCAATTGGCATGAAGTACAATATTATATTGTATACTCAGAAAAATTTCAAGGCACTGAGTCTCATGATTCTCGAGTAACAGGGCCGTGAACTAGTGCATTCGTGCAAAATAGTTGATTCTGAGGTGGAAATAATTCTTATTGTTCTCTGTAAAAAATTTTTGAAGATAAACTATAACCATGACCAGATTTGGCCTACGACTACCTATTGGAACAGCGAGTATGTTATATCAAGCTGGTTCTGGTTATCGTTTATCATCATATGTTTATAGAAAGAAATGTGCTGTGTTTTCGCCTCGAAATTGGCGAATTTGCACGAATGCACTACTTCATGAACCTGTTATTCGAGAATGACGAGACTCTTGCCTGAAACTCTTCCGAGTATACAATATAATATTGTACTTTATGCCAACTGAACAATGTCTTGCATATGCAATACTTTATTTCAGGCAATTCTACCGCACCTTTTCTGGGCCATTTACCCATCTAAACATACGAGGTCCTTTAACATACGCATATCTGAGATATGTAAGAAAAGAGACACTGACTGTTCTCAAGAGACATAGCAAAATACTTAATGTAGAAACAAAATTAGTCATATACTCTTCTTTCCTGCAAACTCGGGGAAATCCAAGAGAGAGAGTGAGCTATTCCATTTGTTTTTGACAATTATGAATGCTCATACAAAGATCTACTTCTTAGAGCCAAGGTACCAACAATACATATTGGCAGACTCCGCGCCTTGGCGTCTGAGGTCTTTTAAATCGTAAACGGTACAGCACCCAAGTTTTCAGATGATCTTATAAAAGGTAAGAAATCTGAATATTGTTCAGATATACAACTACGTTAGAAGTTCCAAAAATTCGGACTGAGTCTTTTGTCAGGAGAAGTTTCCGCTTTGCCGCCGCACATACGTGCAACAGCCTTCCCAATCACATGAGGGGTGTAACTTCTTACGGTGAGTTTCCAGGGCTGCTTCGCACCTGGAGTGGGGACATTTGTGGTTGCTCCTCCTGTCTATAAATGTACATGATTTGTATTAGTTTTTATCTTTGAAGTTATTTTTTATTCTGGTATATGTCCAGTATTTTAACTTTGAAGTTAGTTTTACTCTCGTATATGTCTAAATGCTTTATCATGTTTGACTCACCTGTTTCTGTTTCATATTTAAAAAGTTATATGTAATATATCTTGAAAGTTTGCTTTAAATGCCAGTCGAAAGAATAGCTTCGTAGCTAATGTTATTTATTTCCCATGTATAAATCCGACGTTAAATAACACATCTTGTCGCTTGCTTTTAAGTGCTGGAGAGTCAACACAGCTCGAATATTCCACTTGGCTCATCTGTTACCACTTACCTGAAGAGGAAGGTAACGGCAAATCAAGGACATTTCTAGTTAAGTGTTTACAACCGAAATAGAGGTACTTGTTTTGTACTAATTTACCTCCGAGACGCCGTTCATACCGAGTCAAAACCCCGAGATTTCGAAGCAATCGAGGGGGTTTGACGAGGTTTTAGTTTTACTAACATCCATGTAGACAAGATAAAAAGACAATACACACACCAATAGCTCACTGATCGACAAGGTGAAAACCATTTGGAGTTAGTGGAGGTATAGTTTTATGGCGCCAGAAGTTCATCAAGCGTGAGTGGCAGAGGGAATCGTGAGGGAGAGCAGATTAATGTAAATATAAGTTTAAACCTCCTTCATGGTCCGCTTTTAATATTGAAACTCCACTGCATTTTGGTGATAAAATATTAGTTTTTATTGAACCTACTACAGGTAAAAATCACTCAGAATATGTCAAGCTGCTTTACCTTGTAATAAAAGATATATGTTTTCCTTACTGATCCCGCTTGATTTATAGCATAATAACAAGTCCAGGTAATCCCTACATCCTCGCAAAATCCGACTGATACACTGGCCCAAGAGGATGGATTTGAAGTCATGGTTTTGTTCTCTTCCCATTCGAACAAGTCCGTCCTTGTTTACCCACTTATTTTCTTGTTAGGATCACGTCGCGAGGAGCAGGTTCTTTCACAATTTTTGTCTTGCAACCGTAGCACTTTTCTAGTTTTGGATGTTGACCCAGCAGTCTCAGTTTATAGGTTTTATTATCGTCCTCTGGAATGGCTAATGACGTAATCTGATTCCGTTCGATTATCATTCTAATACTGCTTTCTTTCCTTGGTATGAATGCCAGCTTGTCTTGCAGTGTGTGCACCACAGTCGCTTTGCCTTCCTTACTCGTCTGTGGCCTCAGTCTATGTCTGACTGCACCAGACTTCTTCCCAGCACCCGGTGGAATATTATGCATTCCTACAACTGTGTCAGATCGGACTTTGCGTTTAGAGGTGGAATAGAGGTCAACAGTCTTGTCAGGGTCGCCATTGAGAAACGAGCATACGAGGATATGTGAACACAGCTTCATCTGATTGAATGCTACGCAACCGTTGATGGTGTCACCTTTATCGCAGACATATTTCCCCATTTGAAGTTGACGACTTACTGGCGACGAAGTAATCTGTGTCGGTGAATGCTGGCCTGACTCGTCCACCATCAAGAATCTCATGCCATTTCAACTGAAGATTCCTTTGGTGGAATTCACCTAACCCGTTGATGAAAATTCGGGAAAGATCTTAGCAGTTTGTTCACATTCGCTGAGCTCTTTAGGATTCTGCTGTAGCTGATTTGGAGTATCAGCCATTTCTACATAAAGCATTTCTAATCTAATGTCTTGTAATCCTGCTTTTCATGCTTCTTCGCTTCTATTGCTAGCTCAAAGTAGTTTTCTCCAAGGTGGAAATCTGCAAATGCTCCAGTCGGCATAAAATCACCTTCTCCACAAAAGTCTCTTCTGATTTCTTCTGCCTATTGCTCGTACAACTCTTGGTATTTGCGGAGGAACACTCAAAGATGGTGGGCTTTGTGATTTGTCTTGCGTTTGATCATGGCGTTGATACTTTCACTTTGGTTTGTAAAGAAATGTCCCTCTATTCCGTTTGACTGTCTGACCTCTCTCGTCATGGATGTACACATATATCCTGAGATGTTCCTTTCGAACCAGATGTGGAACTCCTTGTGCCACCTTTCCCCAAGCTTTTCCAACACACAGTAGAACTGTGGTCCGTCAGCGGCATCTATCAGTCCTTCGCTATATATTCCGGCGATGTGATGTCCGAATATATAATCCAATATGTCCTGCTTGGGTTGGTTCTTTATCAGCGTCTCGTCAAGTTTGAGACTTTTATTCTTTTTACAGTGGATCTTCTCTCGGAGAACATTTGCGCGACGAAAGACTTGATCAAAACTCGTAGTTAGCCTATCCGCTCCGTCTGTTCCAAAAGCTTTCAGACTTCTCTGGTTTTATACTCACTAGTGTTAACGCCAAGTAGTAATATGTTCTGAAGTCTTTCCGAAAATGAACAAGGGATGGTCCCATGAAAAGAGGAAGCTCTCCACTACGTCTGTCCAACAAGGATGTGCTCTTGTATGTTGTGGGAGTTCCATAAAAGTCTCCAAGCTTGAAGGTGGTAGCTATAGTCAGAACAGAATTGAAGGGACGATCAGCACAGCAGAATCGTGCAGTCTCCGACAGCGATGTTTCTATACCAACAACGCATGCCGGCTCTGGCGCTGCCTTCACATCCCAGACGAACTGTTGTCCTGGAACATTGAGAGTGGCCTTATACTGATACATCATTGATACCAGGATGTCTTTCGACGCCAGTTCTGTAGGCACCCCAATCTCTGATGACCTGCTTCGTCGCCTGAAGTTTTCTGCCCGTTTGTAATTCAGTGGGATGCAGGCTGAGCGCTGTGCACTAATAATATTACCTCCTTGACTGTGCACTTTGTATAGAGTCTCTTTAGGTGGAATGGATGTTGATGCTTTCGGAGTCTGTCCCGAACACTTTTTGCAGTTTGTTTATATGGTTTAATTTGTTTCTTGGCGTTTTTGTGTTCGAGAACTTCAAATAGATGGTCATTGTTGTCAAAGATATACTGTACAAGGCAGTATCTGTGCATTTTGTTTGTTGGATTATTTCTTTTTCTATATATCCAGCTCTTGAAGTCAGTGCTCGATTGACATAATCCTCTGTATCTGTGTGATTTTGTAGTGCTTGATATTTTGGGTATCAGTCATCGCATCCTGCGGGGCGGCATACAAGATGTTCTGTATAATGGTATCTACAAAAACATGACCTGTGCGTCCACTACCTGATTCGTATGCGCCATTGTCGTCTGAAGTGATATCGCCACGTAAGGGCAACTAACTGTTCCAAGCCAACAACAAAAGCTGCAGTTTTCTGTACTCGGCATGGGACAAACACACATACTTTATCCATTGGTGGGTTCAGTAGGATAACTGCAACTTCGACGTGGGAATAGGGCGTACGCAGTTCGTTGTGATTCGTATACCGGCATACCTCTATGCATAAGTACTGTTATAAGCATAACTAGCGTTATATTTCCCACAAGGTTGTCCTTTTGTCTGCTTCCCATTGTCTTCATTGGGACATTGTTCTAGATTTACCAGTGTTCTGTCTACGTCACAATTGTCAGCAACCACAGAAGTTTTCTTAGTCAACCTACTGATGGAAATTGTCACAGAACCTTGGTCATATTTCCTGTTCCTGAAAAGTTCCCCGGCTTCTTATATTCCTGAACTTTTGCGACAGTAGGAAGCGTCGTTTGATAGCTCACCTGAATCTTCATCAATATCGGGTCTTTCACACACAGAGGTATACAATTCTTATAAATTACTCTAGGGTGTTTTGCAGATTCAGAAGCTCTCCATTTGATTCATGGAGACAGAGAGAGAATTAAGGTTTAACGTCGCGTTCAGAAATATTTCAGCTATATAGCGACGATCAAACAAAAGTCTAAGTGAATAACTCAGTAAACTAATGGGTTAAAACAGGTACAAACAACAGGTAACGGCAAATCAAGGACATCTAGATAAGTGTTTACAACCGAAATAGAGGTGCTTGTTTTGTGCTAATTTACCTCTGAGACGTTCATACCGAGTCAAAATCCCGATATTTCAAAGCAATCGAGAGGGTTTGAGGAAGTTTTAGTTTTAGCAACAGCCACGTAGACAAGATAAAAAGACAATACACACATCAATGGCACACTGACCGACAAGATGACAAGCATTTGGGGTTAGCCAGTGGTAGCATAGTTTTATGGTGTCACAATTCGTTTTGTAGGTACATAATGTATCATTGTCACGAGCACAACAGCTTTCCCCTTTCGTATTCAATCTGGCACTAGCCGTTACATATAATGGGGCGTGTGAGCCTAAGTGGCATCGTGGCCAAACATTTGGCTTTGCGGCACGTGATTTAAATTCTTTGTAGTCCATTTATGGCACGCTATATTTCTGTAGTTCTTTGAACTTCGGTTGTAAGAAAAACGACAGTTGGATACGTGATATAAACATTCGCCCACGCTCACCGCTAAAAAGCGTGTACAATTGGAGCTGACCGCGAGTGCTTCAGAACTTTCCTTTGAATTAGATCCAGTTCAAATTTCTTGATATATTGTGAAAACATAAACCCATTCTAATCACCAAATGTCTGGAAAAAGCTGATAGATTAAGAAATTTGGGATTTTAGAAGAACAACAGACGAAAAGGAAGAATATATAGTGTGATATCGTGCCCACCAGATTAGAAGAAAAACAAATAATGGAACTTATATTGGAACGCATAATACCCCCAGAGTCTTCAACGCACGATAGACGTGTGTCTCGAGAATGATATTGTATAGGTTTATAAATCACCCTATTTTCCTTTTTTGATATAACGCTCTTCATAATCTCTTCACACAATCGGACTGTGATCTGATTATACTTTTACTGGACTCTTTTTTGTCATAGGGATAGAATCGTGTCGGTTGAGTATTGGGAGGGGCTTTTTACTACGTCCCGGAGAAAAAGAGAGATATTTAAGGTTTAATGTCTCGTTCAGCAATAATTCAGCTATATAGCGACGATCAACAATACTCTAGGTATTCTAACAAAAACAAGTCAACAACCCAGCAATAATCAACACAACAAATCAAACGACATGCAACAAACCGATTTCTTTGAAATAACTTAACATACAGTCTTTTTTCTCCGATTAAAAAGATCTTCGAAAGTTACTACGTCCTGGAGCAAAGCATGATGGGTATATTCAAAATAACGAACGCGAAAAGGACATATACACTGGATAAAATATGGCACCAGAATAGTGAAAAAGTGTGTTGAAGGACAGAATGAAACATTCCTTATCAATGGTACATCAAATATGGAGTATTAACAGTAGTAGTACGAATTCTTCCCCTCAATATAACATTTTCAAAAGAACAACAATTTTTCTATTTGATTCTCTAGACAGCGCCCTAATATTTTTCTTCTCCAGGAACAGCTATGAGATTACATACACAAATTCACGCTGGTGTTCTTCTCAGGACCAACATTGAACACGGAATAGGATTGTCAGATCGCTGTAGATCTTTGTATTTCTGACATGATTGGAAAATTATCATACATTATCACAATCGTCCACAAATAGACCTTTAGCCTTTCGCAATGAGAGGTTAGGATCGATTGACTTGGCCATTGAACGATAGTTGAAGCCAAAAATGTGTGACTGGAAGCGATTGGGTAACCCCAGACGGCGAATGATTATACAAGCAGACATTTCACAATGATCTCAAAAACAAGCATGGAAAAGCGTATTACTACTGTGAAAAATATGGAAAGATTATCCACAAACATGTTATCCAAAGTTGGAATAGGGAAATCGCATGGGAAAGGGTACGAAAGTAGAAGATAATGCTGTTTGTATGTACGTCCCAATTGTAATTCCCACTCAACGGGCTCTTCTTTTTGGTGTTAGAATCAGGGGAGAAAACTCGTGAGACCTCGACGAAGCTGCTGTGGATGAATTTCCCATGCATTGTAGTTGGGGTAAAATAACGTATTTTTGTGGATGAAACTCCTGTGTAATCACAGATTGTTCTTACTGTAATACTCATACCGGCATCATTGAAAACTGTTGACCGCTTCTCTCTTGCAGGAAACAAGCCTATGTTTATGTATACTATGATTGTCTTTTTGAATTTGGTGCTAATACTGTTATATGGAATATAGAATAGGTCTTTGGATTATGGTCGCGGATATTCTCTAATGGACGACGGCTGAATTATGAATGACGGATCTGACGCCTGTAATCATGAACAATACATCAACATGCAAAAAGCAATACAATGCGTATATAGAGATATTCATGTAAGAGGAAGAAACCTCCTGTAACTTGAGAGAGAGAGGTTTATGGTTTAAGGTCGCGTTCACAAATGTTTTACCTATATAGCGACGATAAACCAAAATTCTTATCTAAGTATGTCAAGTCCTAACTACAAACAGACAATTGATTATATCATGAAGGATGGCAGCAGGCAAAACACAGAAAAGGTCCTAAAATTGAGGTAATTAAACCTTCCGAGCAGACGAGATACACTACTTATGCTCGTATATCTCCTATACGTTAAACACAAAAACATATTGCCATTCTGAAAATATTGCAAAATATATATTCGAGGTCAAATGGTCAAATATTGTGAAAGGAGACCGATAAAAATAAATTTTGCGCTTTGTGTTGCTTCGTAAGTGACATGCGTTACATCGATATTAGTCAGTGTCTTGGATTGGGGATGTAGTTATATAAATATAAGAAATGTATATAAACATGACGGGTCAAGAGTCAATTTGATGTCCAAATAGCTATCCATTGTCAGAAACAGAGAAAATAGTACCTATGTCTCAGGAATGCATCCATGGTGATATGATTTTGCACGAATACTTGTCAAACTGCATTACCTCCACTTGTATTTATTCGAGCACAAAATTGCATTTGAGCCAATGACCAAAACGACGGTAAAAATGTATCACAGCTGTTTTTTCATTAGTGAGGCGGCTTAGCAAAAAGATCGTGACACGCTGGACCAAATCACCAAACTTGGCACATCCATCACTTGAGGCATACAGAACAATATCAGAAGCGGTGCCCATTGCTTTGGATCGTGTAACGCCCTCTGGCCCCCGAAAGGGCATCCAAGGCGAAATATTATCACTGAAAAAGTAGGTAGCTTACCAATAGCTTCATTATTTTCGTTATCCTTGAGGCTAGGAAGTTAAAACTTGCCACACTATATCTTTGATTCCAGTGCTACCAGCAAATATAACAACATTCAAGATGGCCTCTTTGATGATGTCACCGTGACGTCATATTATAAACATAAGCCATTTTATTGATGATTTTTCGGATCGATTTTTCAAACTTTTTACTTGTGCAATTTTCTTCGTCTAAATTGCCTTGTAAATTAGTAAATAATCATCTGATGTGATATAAGATATTATTGGACACTTTTACGTAGAAAAATACACCAATTTTGAAGAAAGTACTCCAAAAACAAAATTTTCAAGCTACACCGCCGTGTCGTCAAATCTGAATGTACCCATGATGCTCCTTTTCGATAATAAAATGGCCAGAGTTGAGCTGAATCCACCAATAACAATTGAACACAGGATCCTCCCTATTCAGTATCATTTTTCTTACGGTTTACATGCACAACCGGCATATAATTAAAGTAATGCACGGGTGCTGAACCATGCACATGTAAATGTAATGGTCTTGGCATCCAGTGGAATATATTAAATGTAGTTTTAGACCCCTCTCCCCAATATGCTAAAATCGTCCTAAGCACTCCCAAACATGTCAATGGCGATGGATAGAAGTATACTTGTTATTTTAATGTTAATTTTATGTTCCTGTCCCTAAATGGGCGTTAAATGCACTTTTCGATCCCTTTCGTGTGTCTATTCACTCTCTCTCAGATTCCTTTACCTATCCTGAAAATGTTTGACAGCCTATTGACTAAAAACAGATTGCGGGACCCTATTTCCACAACCATTCTGACAAATTCCCATGAACATTCGACCAAAGCTCCCTTACGGAAGAGCAGTATATACTGCTGTGGAAGTATACACTGCCACTATACTTCCACAGACCTCTCCTCTACTGCGGTCATACTTCTGAAACCCTGTGCAATTTCAGCTCTTTTCTTTATACTGCCACTATACTTCTGGCATTTACACTCTTGCTTTGTGTACTGTTGCCATACTTCAACAACTTGATCACATAAAATGTAAATTCTATACTTCTGGTATACTGCCAATACTTTAGCAAATTTGAAGACATCAGTTATACAGCTACAACTTTAGCTGTTTGCTGTGTACACTACTGTTATACTTCTACAACTTGTCCTTACCAAAAAAGACTTTGGACTCGAAACTATATTGCTGCTATGCTTCAGTGAGAGGAATGCTGGGATAGGAATTGCTCATTTATTTGAAAATAAATATGAATATTTGAACTGAAATTCCCTCCAGTGAGTACACAGTTGCTGTATATGGCACATGGGGAGCAGATCTATGCAGTATTCCTCTTTTCTCTGTACAGCTTTGTTCATAAACTGATGCATGTAAGTAGCATTTATATTAGATGCGAATGGGAAGAATTCCCCTTTCATAACATTTCTCATATTTTTCCAATACTGCATATTTTTCCAACATTACAGGCCAACATTATGGCATGCCTGATCTAAAATTTAACATGGTGAGAATATAGGGGGCGGTATCCGCCAGGGCAATCACTTTAATTACACCCCAAAACATGTATACTATGTCCATGTTATAATGTAGTATATACACCATTCATGTGTGTATGATACATGCATGTGTCAATTTTGCCTGAAGGAGGATGCTTGTATACCATTTTTATCAGGCCACACTTGGTATATGGGGCAATCTTATACTGCTGCTATACTTCAGCCTGTCTACTGCCACTATGCTTCAGGCATACTTCCACTCTACTTCTACCATACTGGTCACATATGTCTGTCTATGCTGGTAGCCCTCTTCCATTACACTGCCTCCATACTTCTGTGAAGGGTTACAGCAGCTTAATTAACATAATGTCAGCATACTGCAGTCGTACTTCCACTATAATTCTACCATGCTGCTACCATACTGACCATATACTTCTGTCTATGCTGCCAGCCCTCTGCCATAACACTGCCTCCATACTTCTGTGAAGGGTTACAGCAGCTTAATTAACATAATGTCAGCATACTGCCATCATAATTCTACCATACTGCTGCAACACTTCTACAACTCATAAATTCAGTCTAACATACAACCAATTGTCTTGAAAAAAACAATCCCATGGAGGTATGCTGGAAGTATATACTTCTGTCATACTGCCTTTATACTTTCAGCTGCTACTGCCACTGTACTTCTATTCTAATGCGGGTATACTTCCATTTAGTAAGGGAGGGCAATGGCAATATTAGATCAGTGCTATAACATGTAAATTGTATGTTGCATGTTCCCGGTCCCCATTTGGTGTTAAATGCCTTTTTGATTTCTTCTTGGTTTTAGAGTCCCTTCTCTGACCATGTAGCTCTTATAGCTATCCCCGACGTAATCTCACGGCCTTCTAGAAAAAAATCCTGGCCTCCAACAGGCGTAAGATGTCCTTTTTGGGATTTTTCTTTTTAGGTTCACCCGCACACTCTTCAGATGAAGTTTCGTACCATACCGCCCAAAACTGTGGTTACATACGGCGGCCACAATTGAGCACACAGAGAGGCGTAGAACACGGCCCGTGTAACACTTGTTAATTCAGCTATTCTTCTCTCAAACTTGAAAGTAGAAAGAATGAAATTGGAGCGATAAGCAAGAGGTGGAAGAAATTGACGACGTCTGGCGACTAAAAAGCAATCATATGACTCAACAGGAAAGCTTTCCTCGGCACCAAACATGCAGACCCGAGAATACGGTGGATTCTCGGACGTAGCCTTAGTATCTCAGCCGCGCTTTTATTGTGGTGGTTCATGTGGAGATTATGAAGTATCCACACGATCCCTAGCACCGGCTTAAGCGGAATTAGATACGCTAGCTCGGGAGCTGTGATGACAGATCAGCTCAAACAAATAACTCATCGGATGTTAATGGATGAGCATCGAGGACGTCTGATGGAGTAAACGTTTCAACATGGGGTAAACCTGGTAAATGCAAGAATACCCAGAAAACTAACCTGACAAGCCTTGAGCATTTCCATCTTTTTTTTTCATTTTACGAGATGGAAAGCTGTATTGTCATGTTATACGTGGATAAGGGGCGATTATTTCCTTTTACACAGGCGATTATGTAAACCTAATTGGTTTAGGTGATTTCAGCCACCCCACTTACTTCTCAGAGAACTTTTCCCTGGTGCTCCAAAATGAAGAAATGTTGAGAGCTGTAACTTTGCGCAGTTATTGAAGTTATTTTGAGCCTATAGCATAATACTCGGAGCAGAGCATCATGAGTAAATTAAAAATGGATGACATTGGGGTATAACTGGAAAGTTCTGTTTTCCCCGTATTCCTTCAAAATTAATGTTTCGTTTTCGTAAAAGTACTCAAAAGTATTTTTTTTCTCAAATACATGATTATTTACTAATTAACCAGGCAGTTTCAGTGAAGAAAATTACGCAAATACATTTTTTTGAAAAAATCGGTCCGAAAATCGTCCACAAAATGGCTTATTTTTGGAAAATGATATCATCATGGCCGCCATCTTGGATTTTGTGACATTTTCTGGTAGCGCTTGAACCAGTGATACAGTGCGGCAAGTTTCAGCTTCCCAGCCTTAAGGATAATACAAATAACGAAGCTGTTTGAAGACTAACTATTCTTTTAAATACAATATTGCCCCTCAGATGCCCCTTTGGGGGCCAGAAGGCATCACAGAGCTCAGAGCAACGGGCAACCCTTCTGATATTGTTCTATATGTCTCAAGTGATGGGTGTGCCAAGTTTGGTGCTTTGGTCCAGCGTGTCACGATCTTCCCAAAATACGGCCCTAAGCCACCTCACTACATGTGAATGTGATATGAATGCAGGTCAGAAATGTGTGATTCACAACAATTCAATTTCAGGATAATAACGTAGGAAAGCAAAAATTAAACATGCTAAAAAGGGTTTGATAATCACAGAAACCCTAGGAAAACAAGTCAGAGAAACATATTAAATCCGCTTGTCATATTAAGAAATAGGTCAAACGGTCAGTTTGAGGTTGAGCTATCAAAAGAGGTGATGATGGTTTTCAAATCGACGTTTTTCATCATGATTGTTACAATTCGTGATTTTACCTTATGCAACTCCATTCTCAGTAGCGTGACACTTTTTGTAGCTATACTAAAATGAAGTTTGAGACAAATAGGTCAAACGGACAATTTGGATCTCAATTGTTGGAAAGTTGACTTTTTGTCGTAAAATGCTCCCATGATAACATAACTTGAATACATGTGTCCTATAATCACCCCATGTATCATGAGAATACTCAAGAACCATTGCGTCTATCATATTTCCGTTCGCGCACATGATCGAAATAATAAGACAAAAAACCCCAATATTCTGATTTCGCTTGATTAATTTGGAATATTGAAGGGGAGACAATTTCCCGAACGGAACAATAATTTCAAATAACCCCACGTGACTGCCATCTTTACCCATGATGATTTGTGTAAGGTATATATAATACACACAAACTGGTCCTAGACTTATAAACTATATGACGTGGTAAATCTCTAGTTTGAGAAATGCGAGTACATTGGTATAAATGATGTACACATCTTCCCATTGTGAAATGAAAAGGGTCGAATGCGTGGTTTATTCAACAAGCATGGTGAATTCACTCATGATGTTTGTTTTTTCGTTTTTCGTGAATGAACATATAAGTAGAGACAAAAGGCGCTCCAAACGAGCTATTATGTGAAACAGTTAAATTCTGACAAATATAAGCGTTGGTACAACAAATACTACAGAATTCTGCAAAATGTGGCGAAAAAGAGACATTTCAGTTGACCCCAGTGGATCGCCATTTTGGATACACCCATGAAATTATGCACACACATTAGTGTAAAGAGCACAAAACATACTTCATAACCATGTTCCATTATCCACGTATAACGTTTTGGGTTTGGAGCATGACTTCTTGCCAGATTACGCCGTTATATGTTCTCATCGTCATTGATTAGTTATGTTATAAAGATTTTGTTATATGCTCTGTAATCTATTGACACATTACAACGCATATAAGGGAAGTGGGAAGAGGTGCCGACATACTGACAGAGCCACATGACAGCATAGTCCTCTGGTTAACCTATTCTAAAGCACATACCAAGAATCTAACGATTTGTGATATGTGTTGTATCTCAGGTACGCTTTTATTGTACCTGTTCATGTGGCAACTTGGATGACATGACCACAAGGCTCATAGCACCGGCACAAGCAGTATTAGATACAAATCTAGAGAGCTATGATGGAAATTACAAGCGTCTAATCCGTCATTCATAATTCAGCCGTCGTCCATTAAAGAATATCCGCGTCTATAATCCAAAGACCTGTTCCATATTACATATAACAGTATTAGCACCAAATTCAAAAAGACAATCATAGTATACATAAACATAAGCTAGTTTCCTGCAAGAGAGAAGCGGTCAACAGTTTTCAATGATGCCGACAACTCGTATATTGGTAATTGGTGAGCTGTGTCGCTGTGACAACTCGTACACTGGGGATTGGTGAGCTGTATCGTCGTCGATGAAAATGACGGCATTTAACACAAAAGACTAGTCTGTAAGGCCCAGTAACTAATCAATAATGTCTAATGGAAAGTAAGATAACCTTGTTTGATGCACGGGAACACGCGATTAGATGGGTTGAGAAAAATAGCTGGCATCGTCGGGACGGAAGTGTGACGAATAATGAAAACGAGGCATTCTTTTACGCCACACCAATGAGAGAGAGAGATATAGATAATTAAGGTTCAACGTCGCGTTTAGCAAATATTTCAGCTATAATCGCATGCAGGCCGTGTCGAAGTTAATGGATTTTGGAATGACATTTCGTTGATACATCATGTTTTGCTTACAATTAACTTTCCGTTAAATCTGGGAAAGTTTGGATAAAGGTATTGTCTTCGCAAATTAGCGAAACATCCACTACTTGAATGGAACATCCACTATTTGAATGGAACATCCACTATTTGAATGGAACATCCACTACTTGAATGGAACATCCACTACTTGAATGGAACATCCACTACTTGAATGGAACATCCACTACTTGAATGGAACATCCACTATTTGAATGGAACATCCACTATTTGAATGGAACATCCACTACTTGAATGGAACATCCACTACTTGAATGGAACATCCACTATTTGAATGGAACATCCACTACTTGAATGGAACATCCACTACTTGAATGGAACATCCATTATTTGAATGGAACATCCACTACTTGAATGGAACATCCACTACTTGAATGGAACATCCACTACTTGAATGGAACATCCACTATTTGAATGGAACATCCACTACTTGAATGGAACATCCACTACTTGAATGGAACATCCACTATTTGAATGGAACATCCACTATTTGAATGGAACATCCACTACTTGAATGGAACATCCACTATTTGAATGGAACACCCACTACTTGAATGGAACATCCACTACTTGAATGGAACATCCACTATTTGAATGGAACATCCACTACTTGAATGGAACATCCACTACTTGAATGGAACATCCACTATTTGAATGGAACATCCACTATTTGAATGGAGCATCCACTACTTGAATGGAACATCCACTACTTGAATGAAACATCCACTACTTGAATGGAACATCCACTATTTGAACGGAACATCCACTACTTGAATGGAACATCCACTACTTGAATGGAACATCCACTATTTGAATAAAAACCTTTATATTC
Organism: Hanleya hanleyi; assembly: GCA_036873755.1. NCBI lineage: Eukaryota > Metazoa > Mollusca > Polyplacophora > Lepidopleurida > Hanleyidae > Hanleya > Hanleya hanleyi. The sequence goes on along the minus strand of JAVTVY010022461.1, from coordinate 3,661 downwards.
ACATCCTTGCTTTACCACACTGAAGACATGAGGTTGGTTGGATATAAAACTAACAAGAAGTAGCTAATTTGGACGTGTCGAGTAATACTCTTATCCGTAACATAAAGCCATTCAAATCCCGCACTCCAGTTAATCCGAGAATGTGCTATTAGACTCGTATCGCAAGTTAATGATAGGTTTTATACGAAACTAGATCACAACACCTTGATACAACACTAACCTACAGATTAGCATCTCAGTGAGACAAGAAGTTTCGTTGATGCTTAATTTTCACAGTCATTTATACGAAACAAGGCTGATCTTAAGTTAAACCATACTCCATGTCCAAGAGAAGATTTGGCCTATGAAGATTTGTATCGCTCAAGTGAGCTTGTCACGGCTTGAACATTTCCATGTTAATAGGAAGCTTTGTGAACGTTGACAGTATTTTTCAGATTTATTTTCAAGACAAGAAAAACTGCCAAAGAGTTTTGTGGAAAACCCTGTGGAAAAGATCGAGCCCTAGTTGAGTCAATATCATATGTTGAAGCCAGGCGATTTTTTATCATTTTATCATACGAACACATGGCGAACACATCGCCTTCCATCCTAGTATCAGCCTGACCCTTGAATCTTGTTTCCATGTTAAAATGGGTGACAAGCGAGGTATGTAAACGTACACAAAAAAACACATTGGAAGCATGATGTTTTGTGAACAGGTGCAGTATTTTTTATCTAAGACAAGAAAAAACTGTCAAAGTAGTTTTGTGAAAAAATTTATCGAGCGCTAGTTGGTAAATGTTGGAACCAGGTGAGTGTCAACACGTTTGGCGATGACAACATAGCAGAAATACAGCAGGGAACAGCATAGCTGAGAACCTTATACTGGTGTCCCTGAGAATCTTATACTGGTGTCCCTGAGAATCTTATACTGGTGTCCCTGAGAATCTTATACTGGTGTCCCTGATAATCTTATACTGGTGTCCCTTTTGTGGAGGTTGAAGACAAAATGAATAGTATCATTAAATGATTCAAAAAGGAAGATACAAAATATTTCTTCTTCTAGAATTGTGCAAAAGAACATCGTCATCACGAACCTCTTGATGTTGACAGGGAGTGTCACAAACTTACTTCGCATGTGCCGTTTTATTATAATTTTACATCGAAATCAGAATTGTCATAGGTCTACGTATGAAGGCACAACAGGCTTCAATATTTGAATGATATACTCAGGATAAAACTACACTATAATTGCCTAGCCAAACGCTAGCTCACAAGATAGCATTTACTTGAAGAAGCATCAGCGGTGTCAATGGCAAGCATTACATCCGTCATTTAATATTCATTGATAATTCTTAATGGCAAATTACTCTTTGTATTCAAAGATGAATAGCACGCCCAAGTGAAGGTATTGAAACCTGATACCCGAATAACCCCGGTTCATCATGAATGATCCGAAGGGTAAAAGTACTTTACTATCCTTTGCAGACTCACTATGGTTTTTATGTGGTTCTACACTCCCGGTTTCCACACACGGATGCTTCAAACTGAACTATGAAGCATAACAAAATAGATTTGATTTTCTTTTGGCTTTATTACTTGAGCGTCCAACGATAGAAATATGTTTAAATATTTCCAGAAGGAATTATGCTAGATCAAATTCTGTACGTGAGGATAGGAAATATATCACAATCAAAGTTTGTCCAGCTTTAGACGAAGACACAGACACCTTTAAAATAATTAGTGTATGTGATATACAAGGGTATACAGCCGTCAAAGGCATGGATGGAAGAATAAAATCTGTTATCCTTTTCAAAGGTCTTAAGATAGAGTGTTCTACAGACGTGGACAATTTTCTCCCCCCCCCCCCCACCATCCTTTCCCCGGCAGTGACATTTAGATACAAACTTCTCAGTTTATCAGATGTCTAACATCCTTTGTGTTTCTGGCATGATTGGAAACGTACCTCAAATAAAGGACCATCAAATACACTGGGATAACTTTTTTCCAAACATGGCCAGGTCTTAGTGGCTTTCTCGCTCTATAGACAACAATAGTTAAAGAACAGTGAGCAGAGGAGATGAGATGTCTGTATAAAGGGCATGGTCGAAGTGACATAATATGGCAATTGACTTTTTAAGTAATATCAGGCTTCTCTGTTGAGGGAACCAAACTAAGTTTCTGCATTTTGGGTTTCGTTAAGAAATATTACAAGGTGATAGAAAATAAGATTGTATCGTGCGCACAGACTCTACGATTCATAGTTCATGCCTACTTCTGCTTGGTTTCGGACTGGTAGCCATATGTACACAGTGTAAAGGAACAACCCGGTGTTTCTATAGGTGTTTTTAGGTATCTGCTGTTTCTATATTCAAGAACCATAACAATTAATTAAGCCAAACGGTCAATGTGAGGTCATTGTCCGTTTGAACTAATAGCATTGGTCTTTTGAGCTAAATGACTATTTCAGTATCAACACAACGGTCAATGAGCGGCCATTGTCCGTTTGGATTAATAGCATTGGCCTTTTTGGCTAAATGACTATTTCAGTATCAAACACAATGCGATGAATTTTCGATGATGATGATGATGTTGTCTTGAATTGGCCAAAAATAATGTCACACTGGTAAAATTTCACAATTGGATAGCCTTCAACTTTAAAAAATTGTCACTTAGTTGACTGCTATTTCGGTCTTCAGCCCGACACAAAGTAAAATAAAGTTGAAAAAGAGAAAAACAATTTTTTTGTTTGCTTTCAGTTTTTTATATATATAAAGATGGCTTGTAGTCCGTTTGTTTGCTGCATTGGAAAGTTCGATCTTTTCAATATGCATTAGAAAGTCAGCAAATGTCCTTGCAATGGCATATCGTGTAGTCAGTCCACTGTGACTGGGGACTAACATAGAGTCCAGGTCTATTGACCGCTCCCAGACTGGAGTGTTATGTTTGGCGTAGATGGACTCCACCTGGTTCAGGAGAACTTCACGATGCTGTGATAGCTGTTTACAGGCAAAGATCATATGCTCCAGGGTTTGCACGTCAGTGCCGCAGGTGCAAACTGGAGAATCAGCCATACCCAACTTGAACATATGTGAATTTAGACGAGAGTGACCCGCTAAAGCACGTATATATCTGGTTTCTGCCTCCTTTGGAATTTGCGACATTTTCCTTTCCCTAGGGATTGCCGTGATCTCCCCTTGTCAGAAATATTCCAGCCGCGCTGCCACCTCCTTGCTGAGCACTTCCTAAGGAGCCCCTTTGCAGCCATCATGGATAGTTTTGTTGGGGGGATGTTTATGGCTTCAGTGGCAGCAGCTTTAGCCTGTTGATCCGCTAACTCGTTTCTATTTAGGTCCACATGATCGGCCATCCAGAGGATGACTGGCGTTGTATTTAGGCTCTTGAGGATGGTGATCTCAGAAAGCATGGTGTCTATCAGGTCTTGATGGATGGGATGCAGCTCAGTCGTCGATACACTGGTTATGGCAGACATGCAGTCGTTGAAAATGTGGACACAGTCAAAAACATGTGTTTCTCTGTAACGCAAGGAGAAATCCGTTGCCAGTTGGATGGCCTGAAGTTCCCCATGATAACTAGTGCTGAGACTCGAGACGGGCTTATGCAGCATGATCGGTTGTGCTGTTAGACCTTCCACGTAGCAGACTGCCGCTGCCCCACAGGG
>JAVTVY010022457.1:0-91844 GCA_036873755.1 Hanleya hanleyi | reverse complement strand
ATGTAGATCTTTCCATCTTTCTACTCTCAATTTTGCGAGTTGGAAAGCTCGAATACGGGAGCGATGCATGTAGAGTTTTCCATCTTTCTGCTTTCAATTTTCAATATGGAAAGCTGAATTTTCAAGTGTTAAATGGACCGCGGAGGCGCTGATTTTCTATTTGGAATAAATATACATTGAGATATTTTGGAAGGTAAAAAAATCGAGATATAAGATTGGAGATTATCAATCGCATTCATTATCAGTATTTTTATGGAAATTGTCTTGAACAAGACTTGTAAATATATGTTAAAAGCAAATATCTTCTGTCATAGTGGGCCCTGTCCTCAAGGGCTCCTGTTCGCACCCAAATATGGATCCATCTATGTATATGGATTGTCATGAATACTTCGGTTTGGGTATGTTCTAGCACAGTATTTCAGCAAACAAGAGATTTAAAAACAAAGCTATAACCAACAGAAATTATATGGGATGATAAATTGAAGCTCGTCAAATTTATGCTCGTCAAATTCAGTCACAGACCGTATATTACAACACGCAGTTCAACCAGTGACCGCGCATTTCTATGGTGTTCCATTTCGGCCATTTTTGCGTCGCGCGTCGCAGGCGACGGGAAGGGCGACGTCGCCCACGACGTCGCCCGCGACGTCGCCCTTCCCGTCGCCCTTCCCGTCGCGTTCTTATAATGTTAAGAGATACAACGCGACGCGACGTCGCCCTTTTTAAACGCGACGTCGCCCACGACGTCGCCCGCGACGTCGCCCGCGACGTCGCCCTTCCCGTCGCGCGTCGCTTTAATCAACACGACGCGATAGGCGACGTCGCCCACGACGTCGTGCACGACGTCGCTCGCGACGTCGCCCATCCCGTCGCCCTTCCCGTCGCGTTCTTATAATGTTAAGAGATACAACGCGACGCGACGTCGCCCTTTTTAAACGCGACGTCGCCCACGACGTCGCCCGCAACGTCGCCCGCGACGTCGCCCTTTCCGTCGCGCGTCGCCTTCCGGTATTTAGGACAAAATCGAGCTGCGCATGCTTAGGGAGCAGCTATTGCGATGTGGATCGTATGGCGAGGCCGTCATTTCATGAATGATCTCTGCCACTATCGATAAAGAAAATGTCAGCGTAAATGAATAATGATTATCCTGCATTATCGTATAGCTTTTAAATGGTGTTAAATGTTAGTCCATGCTTGGAATGATGCCTGTTATGAAGTTATCTCTCGGAAAGTCTGCAACTCGCTGTGTTGTACTGTACAAATTATATCTTCGCTTCCAAAAATATACGCAACCCCCACATCCGTACATCGTCTTGAATTTCTTTATTCCCATTGGATTTCGCGTGTATGTGTGTGTGGATTTTCTGTGTGCTTTTATGTGTTTGTGTTTTCAGTTGTTCTTACAGTATACCTCCACATTTACCAGGCCGTTGAAAATATCCTTTTATTTACTGCTGTCCAACACTGTATACCGTTACTTAACCTGTCACGTCCCGACAGATTGTAGTGTAGATCTATAAGCTTTCAATTTAGCGGAGAGAGATAGTCCCATAACTCTCAAAAAGAAAGAAATTTTTTTTTGATGGAATTGAAGTTATTTTGTTCTTTCTATTCTTTCTAAGAACTGACTGAAGAATATTAGTACTTCTGCACTCTTTAAATCGTCCGGCATGTCCACGATCGTTCTAGACGATTGAACTTAAAATTCAGGACGAGTTCTTGGAGTTCGAGTAAGTTGCTCTTAACTGCAAAGATTCTTTCCTCATTTTCAAGAAAATTTTTAAAAAATTCATCCTTGAAACACAATTGTAGTCAAATGGCCTGAATAAAACCTGGAACAAAATCCATGAATTATTTTAAGAGTGCATATCAACGAGATTTAAATTTTTCTTGAAATTGAGGAAAGAAGCCCTGCAGTTACGTAAGGACGTAGACAAGTTTTCAGATTTGGGGCGGGGGGGGGGGAGCTATACTATGACAGCACAATAAGGCGAGGGTCCAGGGGCCGCCTAGGGCTCGGAAGCTCCAGGATCCCAGATGACTGGAGATGCGTTCTTGGCCTTTCCCAGTGAATAAAACTCAACATTAAAACGCACACGTTGTAACCAGTTTTTTTTTTGTCTTTTCTTGCTTTTATGTGTGGGTATTTTCTTTCCAGGGTTATTCAACCTCAAACTTGGTCAACACAAAAAACGGTGTGCAAACTAATTAGCTCAGCGACTCATCCAGGTTGTGGTTTTGGAGGGAATACGTGTTTTGTACATTTTTGAAGGAATTTATACAGTAGTTTTGTGGATTCCGAATCACGGTGACCGGCGGATAACTTTCCTAATGAACGCCTTATATTTCTTGCAATAAAGCATCTGTGTAAATCTTTTCTATTTTTATTGGAACGTCTGTTTCTGTGGACCCAAATAAATGTCGAACAACCGAACTGCGTTGTTTGTTTCTCGGTCAATTCGGCATGGTAATGCTTCCGGTACCACCCAATGGCAAATTCACGCTGGGACAAAAACGCGTGTGATTTCTTTTGTTGAATCTACGAGAAATTAAATGGCTTTAAGTGATAATTTCAGTATTCGTTTCAGTGACTGAATCATATTAATGGTCAAACACAATATCTAATGATTTGCGATAACCCTCGCCAGCATTGTAACATAATGCGGCATTAGAGATGTCAATTCCGGATTACGAATTGTGACATTGAAGACTGCACATGGACAAATGTCTCTTGGGCAAAGTTATTGCTTTAGTCACAGAACGGGATAGTCTTCACCCCTCCCCTCCCCCCTCCCCTTCCCCCACCCCACCACACACATACCAAAGATTTCAAAATTAAAGATTTCATTATTAAAATTGTGGAAATATATCTGTGTGTCCTTTCCTCTATTTTCTTTTGTCCAAATATAGATGCTAAATAGATGTCCGATATCCATTTAGAGAGTTTATATATTGTAATGTTGAATATGCGAGTAGAATTCGTTCAGCTGTCAGCAACACGATGGAACGTGTGTGTAACTTTCTTAAATTTGAATCTGAATTCCATGCAGTATATCAGGTCAGATGGGGAAACATTTTCGACAGGTTTGAATTGAACCAGGTCCGTCAGGTTCAATCTTAAATGAATGGTGTCGTCCGTGAACAAATAACGAACTATCCAAATCCTGAGAGAATTAAATTAATTAGTGAGGATAATTTCCGTATCAGGCATGGTCAGACAGATCAGGCCGTCGTTGTCTATGAACAATTTCTGCCTCAGTGATGGCAATCCAACAAAGTCCAGGCATGTGATACCACATTTTTCGCCTATTGGGATATTGGTGATAAATGACCACTCACGACCGCTAGATGGCGTGATCCGCTTCTTACCAAAGTGATTCGCAACTGCCCGCGCTGGTGCACCGAGACGGACTTGATTTTCTCATTGATTTACAAGTTCGATTAGAGAATTTTATACATGCAATTATCGACGACAGATTTTCGTAGAAAATAAGGCCAAGAATCACTCTCAACTCTTAACAACACGAGCGCCAGCAGTCTAGATGTAAAAGGCGATTCGGAACTCCCCTATTAACTGTATGCTTAAACATGCCTCGTTTCGTCTGCTCGACCACTTTCCCCTCTGACAAACACGCATGGGGAATATGTATTTCACAAACACGTCTATTTTTTGTTTGTCTTGCAAATATTTGGGAGGAGGGGGCCATGCCCCCCTTGTCTACGGCCATGAGTTAAGAGCAACTTACCCGAACTCCAAGAACTCGTCTTATATTTGAAGTTCAATTGTCGTCAAACGTCTAGTACGATCGTGGAAATGCCGGATAATTCGAAGAGTGCAGAAAAACTAATATTCTTCAATCAATTGTTAGAAAGAATAGAGAGAACATAATTCTCACAGTAAAATGACTTCAATTCCATCATAATTTCTTTCTTTTTTTCTTCTTTTTGAGAGCTATAGGACTATCTCTCTCTGCTAAATTGAAAGCTAAAAGATCTACTACAATCTGTCGGGACGTGACAGGTTGAGTACCGGTATACAGTGTTGGACAGCAGTAAATAAAAGGATATTTTCAACGCCCTGGTCAATGTAGTAACATAAGGAGGTATACTGTAAGGATATCTGAAAAACGAAAACACACAAACACATAAAAGCACACATAAAAGCCACACACACATTCACTCGTGTACGGATATGGGGGTTGCGCATATCTATTGGAAGCCAAAATATAATGTGTATAGTACAACACAGCGAGTTACAGACTTTCCGAGAGATAATTTCATAACAGGCATCATTCCAAGCATGGACTAATATTTAACACCGTTTAAAAGCTATACGATAATGCAGGATAAGCATTATTCATTTACGCCGACATTTTCTTCATCGATAGTGGCAGAGATCATTCATGAAATGACGGCCTCGCCATACGATCCACATCGCAAAAGCTGCTCCCTAAGCATGCGCAGATCGATTTTGTCCTATAATACCGGAAGGCGACGCGCGACGCGCGACGGGAAGGGCGACGTCGCCCGCGACGTCGTGGGCGACGTCGCGTTTAAAAAGGGCGACGTCGCGTCGCGTTCTATCTCTTAACATTATAAGAACGCGACGGGAAGGGCGACGGGATGGGCGACGTCGCGAGCGACGTCGTGGACGACGTCGTGGGCGACGTCGCCCATCGCGTCGTGTTGATTAAAGCGACGCGCGACGGGAAGGCGACGTCGTGGGCGACGTCGCGTTTAAAAAGGGCGACGTCGCGTCGCGTTCTATCTCTTAACATTATAAGAACGCGACGGGAAGGGCGACGGGAAGGGCGACGTCGCTCTTGCCGTCGCCTACGACGCGCGACGCAAAAATGGCCGAAATGGAACACCATAAGTGACTGAGATGTACAAATCTAAACATGATCTAACATCACAAGATATACAATAACTTTTGAAATTGAAAGACTTCGTAAAACCTGAGGGGAGTTTTAACTGTTGACGTTCAACGAGCACTAAATTCTTTCTCATAAATGGCAGCCAAACTGTGAAACGAACTAGACAATCTTAATTTTGCATGCATGTACACCACACACAATGTATGTAAGTATGAATGTATGTATATATGGTTGATACTTTTTATCAAGTTATAGTGTGTTAGATCAGGTTAAAAAACCTGCCATATTATGGGGTAATGATTTTTTCCTAATTCACAGTCAATGTTTTTTATCTCCACATGAAGGTACAATAATACTCTGTTTTTAATACACTATAAACATTGTAGGGTGGTAGATGCATGTATTTTCTCAAACTATGTTTTGCTGTCTTTTGATCAGGTTGAAAAACCTGCCACATTTTGTCCACAAATCAGAGTGCAATTTGTTTGTCTTTACATATGTTTTGCACATGGTAGATATGACGGATTTTTTTTTTTTTTTTTTTTTTTTTTTCACCGCAGCAAATTACTTTCATATATCAGGTTCATATATCTGCCACACTATGGGTTAACAATTTTGTCCCCAAGTCAGAGGTCAATGTATTTGTCTCCGCATAAAAAGGTACACTATCTAGAATGCTCTATATATCATAGACATTGTTGATATGGCTAATACTTTCTTTGTCCCCTCATCAAGTCATTGTATTTGAAAAAGCTTTATATACCTGCCACACCATGGGCTAACTTTCGTCCCAATATCAGAGTGCAATAAGTATATGTGTGCAAATAAAGGCACAATATCTTACTTTTGTATACACTCTACACAATTTCTGTACATGTATGTATATATAGTTGATATATATATATATATATTTTTTTGCCAAGTTAGTTAATAAACCTGCCATATTATGGGGTAAATATTTTGTCACTAAATCACAGTCAATGTATGACTCCACATACAGTTCTCTGTTTTAATACACTACTAATGTATAGTGATTGACACCAATATTTTCTGACATGAATTTTTTTTCTTCTTTTTTTTTCTTTTCTTTTCGATCAGGTTAAAAAGCCTTCCACATAATTGGGTTATTGGTTTGGCTCTGCATTTAAAATGTATTACATACCATACATACTGTAGATATGGGTGACACCTTTTTTTTATTACCAAAGCAAGTTACATGGTTTTTGATCAGGTTTGTACAGCTGACACATTATGGGGTAATAGATACCAGTAAATTGAAATGCAATGTACATAAAAGTACACTAAATGCTCTATACAGCTTATACACACGGTTGATGTGGTTGATGCTGATCTTGTCTATTTTAAAGTTACAATGTATTTAATAAGGTGCATAGATCTGCTACATTACGGATACATGGTTTTGTCCCTAAATTTGAGTGCAGTTTGTTCATCTCTGTATGCAGGTGCACTATTGATTGTCGTGTATATATTAGAACATAACCCTGTAGCTATATCTGGGTTATCTTTTTTTGTGGCCTTAAGAGTTTTATGTATTGTGCAGGTTATTACACATTGCACACTCTATCTTGCTCATAGTAACTGTCGCAGTCATTACTTATATATGATCTGATTTTGAGAACCACGGGAGTGAGCGCGCCTATTTATATGGCAACTTTTTCAATTTTGTTTTGTTTCATATCTTTTGTTATTTATCATCCCTGTAGGTACTATGGTAATTGTGTGTTCAGCAGACATAGAATAATGTATATAGTTTCGTACACTTGCTTGCCGCCGAGTGAAGTTAGTTGCATCTCTAGAAATATAATTACTACTACTTTAATTCATATCTATGGCTGATCGGGATGCAACCATATTGTCAGTGAATGTTAGGGGCCTCCACTCGGACAAACATAAGCGGAATGATGTTTTTCAGTGGTTAAAGAGAAAGCGATGTTCTATATATTGCCTTCAAGAGACCCATAGCTCTAGCCTAACCGAATCAGCATGGCGTGATGAATGGGGCTATAAATCCAAACCTGTATTTAGCCACGGAGAAACTAACAGTGCAGGAGTTGCGATATTTTTTAAAGACAATATAGATCTTTGTATTCACCAAACCAAATTGGATGACAATGGTAGATATATCATCTTGGATATTTCAATTGAAAACACAAGGCTTACACTAGTCAATCTGTACGGGCCAAACGCCGATAACCCAATTTTTTTCACCCAATTATTTCAGGAAATAAATAGTTTTGAGAACGAATCCATTATTTTATGTGGCGATTGGAACATGGTACAAGATTTTAATCTGGATACTGACAACTATGTCAAAATAAATAATCCACAGGCTAGAATGAAAGTGAAAGAACTAAAATGTGATTTTAATCTTGTGGATATCTGGCGGGACTATAATCCGATAGTAAGAAGATACACATGGAGACAGAACTCGATAACAGGGGTAAAACAAAGCAGATTAGATTTTTTTCTAGTAACTGAAGACATAGCAGCCATTACAGTTGTTCCAGAAATTGGTATATCCTATCGCTCTGATCATTCTTCAGTAACACTTAAATGCTCTTTTAAGGGATCACAACGCGGTAAAGGATACTGGAAGCTCAATACGCAGTTTTTGAAGGAGCCAGACTATTTAGATAAGATAAAAAGTGCAATTAAATCTTGCGTGGAGCAATGTTACAAATCAGGAGAAATAAATGACTCGTCCAATGTCGCATTAACTTTAAATGACCAGGCTTTCTTTGAATACCTCAAGGTCAGAATCAGAAGTACATCAATTACATATGCAATTTCCAACAAGAAAGAAAACGAAAAAAGAGAGAAACATTTGGAAGAACAAATACTACAGTTAGAGAAAGAATTGTGTGAAGATGGCACCGACTTTAACCGAACAAATATGATTAAAAGCGAACTTGAGAACGCGAAAGTTGTTTTAGAAGAAATCAGATATAAGAAAATTGAAGGAATGATAATAAGATCGAAAGCAAATTGGTACGAAAATGGAGAAAAGAGCACTGCATATTTCTGTCAGTTGGAAAAAAGGAACCATGTAATAAAAACTATGTCTGAACTTACCAAGAGTGATGGTTCTAGACTTACGGAACCAGAGGATATATTATCAGAAGTTAGATCATTTTACTCCACTCTATATTCAAAAAATAACTCTATAAGCACGGAAAACGAGGAACAGTTTTTCTTACACAACGTTAAACTAACACCCGATGAGCAAATGAGCTGCGAGGGATTATTAACAATAGAAGAATGTTATGACGCCGTCAAACGGATGAAAAAAGGCAAATCTCCGGGTTCGGACGGTATACCGGCCGAATTTTATCAGACTCTGTGGGACGACATCAGTCCCTTTTTACTTAGATCACTTAACTATGCTTTTAAAACGGGTTATCTTTCCACCTTTCAACAGCAGGGTATAATCACTTGCATACCGAAAGAAGGCAAGGACCGCAAGCTGATAAAAAATTGGTGTCCGTCCGATATCTTTACTCAACGTAGATTATAAAATATGTAGTGCTGCTATAACAAACAGGATGCGTAAAGTACTCCCATCGTTAATTAGCGAAAGTCAGAAAGGGTTCATGAAAGGAAGATATATTGGGGAAATAACACGGTTGATCTATGATGTAATGGCATATTCAGAGGAGAAACAAATACCAGGTCTTATCTCCTTAATTGATTTTGAAAAGGCATTCGACAGTGTTGATTGGGCCTTCATACATAAGACACTTATCTCTTTTAACTTTAGCGAAGATCTGATTAAATGGATTGAAATTTTTCAATTGGGATCCAGAAGCTGTGTAACAAATAATGGCTATCTATCTGATTTTTTTTCAACTAGAAAGAGGCTGTAGACAGGGGGACCCAATATCGCCATACATTTTCATTCTAGTTGCAGAATTGTTGTCCCTAGCTGTAAAGAAAGATAGTGATATCAAAGGAATTCGTATTGACAATTCTGAATTGAAAATATTGCAATATGCTGATGATACGACACTTATCCAGGATGGGACGAAGGAGTCGCTGGCTAGAGCTATGGGTATCTTAAATGACTTTTCCAAATGTTCGGGTCTAAAATTGAATGTGGAAAAATCCAGAATTATCTGGATAGGGGCCAAGAAAGGCTGTCAAGTCAAGTTATGACCTCATTATAGGATCAATTGGGACCCCGGCGGTTTCCAGCTTCTTGGCATTTGGTTTCACCAGGACCTCATCAAAATGATCAATCTGAACTATGTGACCAAGCTTACATCCATCAAAAAACTGTTAGGAAGCTGGCATAAGAGAAATCTTACGCCAATTGGTAAAATTAACGTTGTAAAAACTCTGGCATTGCCGCTCTTAGTCCATCTGTTCACTGTTTTACCTGAACCTAGTAAAGAGATGATGAATGAACTTCAAAAAACAATTTATAAATTCATATGGGGAGGGGGGCCAGACAAAATCAAAAGACTGACGATGGTTTGCGACAGAGAGGAAGGGGGTCGCGTTAACCCATATCCTCACCTTTTCGGCATACCTTAAAGTAAAGTGGATAAAAAGAGTTGCACATTTTGACGACTTCTATTCTAAATTGTTAGACAATATTTTCTTTCCCATAGGTAGACATGTTTGGGATTTAGGTCCACTAGGTCTCAGAGAATTAATGCCGAGATTAAAAAATGCATTTTGGAAAGATGTAGTCACTGGCTGGGCTGAAATTATCAAAGCCGAGTTCGCAGGAAAGGATATCTCCAACAACTTGATTCTAGACTTTGCGCGCTATAATGAGTGGCCAGAAGTAGCAGAATGGTCAACACATAACATACGAACTGTGAACGATTTACTCGATACTGATGGTAAATTTCTGTCCTATAATTCTTTTAAAAGAAAATATAAAGTGAATATCACAAATTTTCTCATGTATTTCGCTCTTATCGCGAATATTAAACTTCAAAACAAAAGTATTACCAAGTCAACGCATTTGGAAATGTCAGTAACCAAACGTAAACTGCTGAATCAGGAAAGTTCAAAATTTATTTACAAGTTGATGCTAGAAAGTCGAAAAATTATAGCAGGGTTAAAAAATTATATGCAAAGCATAGCAGGGTTAATCTATATTGTGATAGCTATTGGTATATTCTGATAATGTATTGTTACAATTTAAAATAAGTGCACCATGTACCTACAACAACCCCTGGCGTTGTAGGGGATAATGTAAACCAGGATCGTTAAATAAATGCCCAGTGGTTCGTCCAGGGCTAAAAAAAAAAAAAAAAATAATAAAAAAAAAAATAGACAACGTAGTTAAAGAAACTCCATCGTTATCTGCTTTTAAATATAGGCTCACAAACTTGTTTAATTTAATTCAACTTAGCTTTGATACACTCATTCTAATTGCTGAATGTTTTAAATTTGTTTTATACCCCAACATTGTACAGTAATTTTAATATATTCTACTATTCACCATTATTATTATTATTCATTTACTTAAAATCAGTTTATTAATGATCGCTGCTCTTAATACGTTTTAATTGAGCAGTTTTAGTATATTCTACTTTGGTTTTAATATTATTCATGATCAATTTACAGTGTAATCAATGACGGATGTTTAAATATTTGAAATTTCGTAATTTTAATATATTATACGTTTTTGAAGTTTGATACATCATCAATTTACTCTGGAATTCTAATTCCTAGTTTAATCAGTATTTTTTTTTAAATTAATCTGGAATCTCTTTTATCTTCTATTATAATGACCAATGCCTTTACAGTGTTTTAATTCTTTTCTACCTCGATATTGTACGGTAATTTTACGTATTTTTTATCGTCAATATCTTTACAATCAGTTTAATTTGAAATCTGTTTTAATTTCAGGGTCAGTTTATTACCACGTAAATATTTATTTAAGTTATTCATTGTTCGTTCGTAGGTTTGACCCCTCATCCTTACATATTTTATATATGCATACCTACAAGTACAGTCGGTGACAATAGCTCCCTGCGAGCTAGTGTTTTATCGTTTTGTGCCAAACCGACTATAAATAAATTACCTTATGTTCACTGGACATGTCATATGAAAATGTGCACTTCATATATCTCTGTTTTAAATCGGTCCAGGTTACACTGTGGCTTCAGTAGCTATGATTTTTAAATGAAAGTATAATTGAAGAAAATTCAAGCCCGAGATGTGTTGTCCTACAGTCCTCCGTTTTCAACACCAACACCGCTAATAATGTCCCCTTCATTTCCCCCAGAATGTCACGCCCAGCCAGGATTCACTGTGGATCTGACCACTTAATAAGACTTGACTGGAAATGTGTTAAAAATAATTCAAATAGTTGATAGAAGGCTGTTAGAATTGTTGATTTTTTTCTAAATTTGAGAGTGGTGTGATATATTTCCTGATTCATGTATTACTGTATTCGCTAGAGATCAGATAAACAGTGTGATACCTATATCTATCGAATGCGAAAATGTCATTTGATCAAAAATCATGAAAGTGACAGGATTCTTATTGCATGCTTTGATCCCAGTTTGGATAACTTTGGAAGCGGTTTTCACTACTAGTTTTGTGAGCTTTTGACCTTCACAGTTATCATGCTTTGGTGACTGATAAGACTGCAGGAGTGTAGAATCAGCCCTGCAAATGAATGTGACGATTCGGCCTACTAAACAATTCAGTTATGGTGATTTTATCTCCATAATCTTCCATTAATTTGTTTTCCCAAGAGGCTGAAGCTACATGGATGAATGTATTGGTTTAAACGCTGTTGACCGCTTCTCTCTTGCAGCAAACCATCTGTATTTTTATTATTTTTATTTCATACAAATTTGGTATTGCTGCTAACTTTCATAGGAAATCGATTATGGACGCGGAAATTCTTTTATGGACGACGGCTGAATATTGATTGTCGGATATGAAGCCTGCTATCTAGATACCTACATCTTCTAGATATCTGTATTCTCCTGCAAGTTCGATCTGTATTTCCAGGTGAACCTCTTTGGGAGCCAGTCGGTTGTGGTGCAATCTGAATAAACCCAGATTCACAAGGCAGTAAAGTGGATCTGGAACTTTTCGCCCATCAACGCAACTTTCGACGCAAACAATAATCGAAAGACCTATTTCGTATGACAGCACCAATTACAAATGTGTATTATAGTAGTATACAAGGAGTCAATTGAGTAAATGGCGCTTCACTGCGCATGCGCAGAACCTTGGGTGACGTCAGAAGTGTCGATGTGCGCATGCGTGATGGGGCATGTGGATGGTGGTGGGAGGTGGGTACAAGATGGCGGCCTGTGTGGATGGTGGTGGGAGGTGGGTACAAGATGGCGACATGTGGTGGTGGGAGGTGGGTACAAGATGGCGGCATGTGGATGGCCGCCATCTTGTACCCACCTCCCACCACCATCCACATGCATTGGTGGTGGGAGGTGGGTACAAGATGGCGGCCTGGTTGGATGGTGGTGGGAGGTGGGTACAAGATGGCGGCATGTGGATGGATGGTGGTGGGAGGTGGGTACAAGATGGCGGCATGTGGATGGTGGTGGGAGGTGGGTACAAGATGGCGGCCTGGTGGTGGGAGGTGGGTACAAGATGGCGGCATGTAGAAAAACGTATAAAAGGAGTCGATTTTTTAGGGTAGGGTGGCATGTAGAAAAACGTATAAAAGGAGTCGATTTTTAGGGAAAGGGGTGTATTCATTGCACTACCTTTGCGTAGCACTGTGACTTACCTGACCTGACCAGCCTCCCTGCCTGCCTACCTGCCTGCCTGCCTGCTTGCTTCACCTCTAGTCAGTCATCCAGCCTGCTTGCCTGTTTTGTATGAGCTGTGAACCTTTTACATTTTTCACTTTTACCAGTGCAAATTCATCAGACTTTTACACCGTAGCAGTTGCACACCAGCCTGAGCCCATAGTCATGGAGGCAGCCCAGCTAGCGAAGTTTTGAAAGTACCGTGTTCGCCTCATTGATGAAATACAGCATGTGGCTGAACTATGTGATTTCCTTATGCAGGAAAACATAGTCTTGAAAGAGGGTGTCGAAGATATCATGGCGGAGAAAACCACTTCAGCACAAAACAGAGCTCTCATCGACCGTCTACTGCGCCGTGGCCCCTTTGCATTTCTAGTCTTGGTGGCGGGGTTGAAGATCACGGGAAATGACGAACTAGCAGATCTACTTGAAGCCGACGACGTTATACAAGATGATGATATCTTAGTGATGGATACCACCGAAGAGCGTACAGCTAGCAAACGTACGCACACTACCCCAGAGAGTACACCTGCCAAACGCGCTGGACGACCCAAACGCCCTCGACTAACACCGTTAGAAATACCTGAGTCAGTGGTTGAGGAGCCAGTAGTACCCCAGCAAGTGTCTGTGAAAGAAGAAGAAGTGCAACTTCCTATGTCTGTCCAGGAGATCAATAACCTCATCCAGCAAGCCTACCAGGCAGCCCACACGGACATTTGGGAGCTCTCACCCTATTTAACTGTGAGTGTGAAAGACGAAGAAGTGCATTTTAATGCAGCGAGCTTTAACGACAGACCCGGTAGGCATATTGCCATGACCTTAGACACCTGGCAAAAACTGGAGACCCTTGATTACGCCATCGATGCAGTTATTCGCGACCAGGGGAGTGACGAAGCGAAATTTCATGTGGGTGACGACATCTTTGTGAGCTGTGCTTATTTCAACGACGAGCTCCTGGTCCATATCCGTAAATGGAGAAAGAGGTTAGATACGCAAGAGCTTGTTGCTTGTCCTCAGGGTGTCACCTTGAAATTAACGGCGTGGCGGAAGTTGCAGAGTCTCGCAAGTACAATTCGTCAAGCTCTGACCTACCAGGTGTCTCACTATATTTATCAGAAGTACATCGACACAGTCCTGGATCTGATCAGACCTCAAATTCCACAGGACACTAGTGTACCCTCATACGCACTGATCACTGAGGCACTACAGGCTGTGACCGAGACGCAAATTGCCCTGGCAGTGGAAGCTGCCTGCCCTCCCAAAATTCCACGTGAAGAGATTATTACGTACATTTACGTGCACCAGGGACGGAAAGATGATGATGAATTCAAACAAGTCTTGTTGACGAACTATTGAGAACAAGTGTTGAAAAAAACATTTACCATACACATGCATTGAAGTGGCTTGAGAGCGTATAATTGTATTAAAAATTCAGAGTTTTTTTACTGTTAATTGTATTAAATGCAGAACTATTGAACAAATGTTGAAAAACATTTACCGTATTCTTACACATTCATTGAAGTGGCTTGAGAGCGTATAATTGTATTAAAAATTCAGAGTTTTTTTACTGTTAATTGTATTAAAAAATTCAATACTCAGATATAATTGTATATAAAAATTCAATACCCTTGTGAACACGTTCATTCTATTTGTGTTAATAAAAAATAGTAGAAAAATTAAAAAAATGCTTGTTAGTGTTCATTCTATTGCTTGTTAGTGTTCATTCTTTTTTTAAATTGCGCACAAGGCCGATATGTCAACCCCACACCCAGTCCATTAGATGCCCCTTCATGAATGCTTCACTTTGATACCTCACTCCACCCCATCGGTCCACTAGGGGCTCCCCTAGCTCCAAAAAGGCTATTTTCATACCCTTCGGCCGCCGCGCATGCGCAGAAGGCCGATATGTCAACCCCACACCCAGCCCATTAGATACCCCTTCACCTAAGCTTCAATTTGATACCTCACTCGACCCACTCCCCAAAAAAATAAAAAAAAAAAATAAAAAAAAATGAATGTCGATATCCGAAAAAGGGTATGAAAATAACAGAGCTCTCGTCCAATCAACACCCAGCCCATTAGATGCCCCTTCATGAATGCTTCACATTGATACCTCACTCGACCCCATTGGACCATTAGGGGCTCCCCTAGCTCCAAAAAGGCTATTTTGAAGGTCGATATATATTTTTTTTTTGGGGGAGTGGGTCGAGTGAGGTATCAAATTGAAGCTTAGGTGAAGGGGCATCTAATGGGCTGGATGTGGGGTTGACATATCGGCCTTCTGCGCATGCGCGGCGGCCGAAGGGTATGAAAATAGCCTTTTTGGAGCTAGGGGAGCCCCTAATGGTCCAATGGGGTCGAGTGAGGTATCAATGTGAAGCATTCATGAAGGGGCATCTAATGGGCTGGCTGTGGGGTTGAAATAATCCTTTTTTTCAATAATTTCAATTTTTATTTTTTCCAATAATTTCAAAAAATTGTAAAAAAAAATTAAAAAAAAAAATTTCTTTGAGGAGAGGATGATGGGCGTTGGTGTTAATTTTTGTGCTTTTTTGATAGAAGTTTCCTCTTCCGGAAAGATGGAGTGGCCCTGAAAAGGGCCTTTGAAAGTGTTACGACACTTGTTTTATGCACGGTAGATTCTTTTTATTCCACCCACTTGCTTCCTGCAGATTGGACACTTGATTTTTAGATGTTGTTCACCTGCCTCAACGCAGTGGCACATGTCTCCTACACACGTCAGCGTGACCCAACAATCTTTACAAATGCATAAATGGCCACACGGTAATACAGCGTACTTGCTCTCTTCGTCAGTACAGACGCTACATCTGGATATTTTTTCTTGTAGTTGTAGTTGTTATGTAGTTGTTTGTTCTGTCTTTTAATTTCCGCGTCCATTGCATTCATGTCTTCTCTCATCCCGTTAATCACTTCGTTGAGGCGGGTTACCTCGGCTTCACCCCAAGAGCATGGTGGTGATGTTTCGGCAGCCGAAGTCGTTGGAGTTTCGCAAGGCGATGTCGTTATAATTGGCGTTGTTGTTGTTGGAGGTCTACTATTTAACCATGGAAGCTCATCTTGTTCCCCATCAGTTATATCGTTGTCGCTGTTTTCTTCTTCTATGGCCACCATCCTGCTGATTTCTTGGTCTTGTTCTTGACTTAGCCTTTGCAACCGTCTATCTTCTTCTGCTCTTACATCTCGCCGGAGTTGTTCCGCAAGTTCTTCTGTACTGCGTCTTAACGTGGTTTCGTCTTCAATAACCCTCTGAAAACTTGTGATTATCGTCATTCCACCATCTTCTTCACTGCTAACTATCTCTCTGTTTTCTGTAGCAGCATTTCTAGGATCTCTAGCGGGATGGTGGGTGAACATTGGTCGTCTTCTTGTACTCATGATTGTATTTGTGAATAAATGTCAATATATACGTTATTTATAGTCTAGTCGGCTGTGGGTGGTGGGAGGTGGGTACAAGATGGCGGCATGTGTGTGTGTGTGTGTGTGGTGGGAGATGGGTACAAGATGGCGGCAGTATGTGTGGATGGTGGTGGGAGGTGGGTACAAGATGGCGGCCGGTGTCAGTCAGTGCAAGATATGCTTGCCCACTGTATAGTGCTGTGTTACCATTGCCCAAGCCTAAAAATTTCCTATTTTTTTTTCGATAAATCCGTTACAATTTTCAGGGAACTATTATAAGACTGTAACCCATAGTCTACACGTATTTTTAGCCAGGAAAATCAATTTATTTCCAATGTACCTGGTTTTTCATACTACCGTACACTAACTTTATGGGTTTAAAATTGCTAAAAATTAATAAAATAACGGCATAGTCTAGCGTTAGGCTGTTAAATTTTTTAAATACTACACACTGAATTGTCTGAGTTCAACTTGCAATAAAATTTATATGTGCATTGACAGTTATTGTAAAACCACAGCCGTTTAAAATTGGAAAAGAAACACAGATATTTTGTCAGCGTCGTAAAATATATACCACACAGCTAGAGTGCTTTCGCTACGGTCCGCGTCTTACACTATAAATAGCGCAGTATTTTTTTCAATTATTCACAATTAATCTGAGTGCCCAGTCATGGAGACACCCCTGGCTGAAATCATGGATATTGACACACCAGACTTGTTCACAAATGAAGTACAACTCCTCGGCAATATCATTAATTTGGTACATGACGAACCCTGGTTAGATGATATAATGAAAGACTTATTTCCACCACCACCTCAACCCCGGAACTACCCTGCACCAACTACAGCCCATTGTGAAGACCCCCCAGAAACATCGCAGCTGAGTAACTTCATCGCCCATGCAGCCACACCGGATGTTACCCCAGACGTATACCAATGTTTTGACGACATAGACTGCATGTTAGAAAGGGTGTTGAAACCACAACAAGCTAAAGAAAAAGAAGACGAAACGGCACAAGATGGAACCGATTCAGATGAAAGCCATATAGATGGAACCGATGATACAGAAGAAGGCCAAGATGACAAGGCGGAGAACAGGGAAGACTCAAGAAAAACAGAGAGGAAATATTTAATAAGGAAGAGGATAGACGCAAGAAAAAACAGAAAAGATGTCAGAATGAATAGAAATAGGCAACAGGAGAGGAAATACAGAAAAGATGCAAGGACAAAGAGAATAAGAGCGGAGACCAGGAAAATAAGCCAAAAAAAAATCCAAGACGAGGTGTTTTATGTTTGGGCAATAACAACAACAACATTGGGATGCAACACAGAACGCCAAGGCGTCTTATATTTACACTGCGTTGAATGCAGTAACCAATTCGCGAAATATGCTATTTCCCGCTGCGGACACCAAGCCTTATGTGAAACTTGCATTCATCGCCGTGCTCAAATACCAACATGTGCAGAGGCCAACAAGCCCCTAGAGTGTGAATTACTGCCCTTGACATGTCCCGTCTGTGCTGATAGAAGACAACGACTACAGACCCTCTCAACGATGTAATGGCTTATTACATATCCAAACGGTTATTTTTATAACCACCTATCTTTTCCGAAAGGGAACTTCTAACCACGCACAAAAAATTAACACTAGATCACACACACATATATCCCTGTGCTCGTTCAAATAAATTGTCAGTCCCCGTTATCATTCGGGCTGTTATAACTTTTATCAAAATAATATTAGTAACATGCCCGGGTTCAAAAATAAAATTTTAGTCCGTTATCATTCGGACTATGTAATATTAATTAATTAATTACTGAGAGAGAGAAAAGAAAAAAAGAAAATCCTGTGTTTATAAGAGAGAGATTAGTCCTCACAAGGACTGTTAATATTTGGGGCAGGGATTGTTTTTTGGTGATGTAGTTTGCTAATAAAAAGAAAAAAAAGAAAGGGTAATGTGGGACATCTGTGCTTTTGAAATTTGTGTGCCAAATTATTAGAAGCTTCCTCTTTCGAAGCATTGGTTCGCCCTGATAAGGGCGTTTATGGTTCAATTTGATATGGTGGTTTCTTCACCAGGGGAGTTTTCCTGTCTACTCCCCCGTAGTCATCTCACTCACGGAAAAGTACCGGTGGGGGCTGATGGTATATAGATGTTGTATTTCATCGTCATCGTCATGGTCAACAAAAATTGGCATCCCCTGCAAGAAATTGGCCGGCGCTATGGTGGGTGCTGGTAGTTCTTCAAAAATGGGGCCGGGCAGGTCTTGCAGGGGAAAGGGTGCCGGTGGTGATGGTGATGGCTGGGGCGCTGTCTCTTGTTGTAATGGCTTGACCGCCAGCAGTGGAGGAGGGGTGGGGTGCATGGCTTCATCCATGGTTCGCTGTAATAGGTCGAACCACCCCTCCTCGTTGATGGTAGTTCTTGCCGCGTTAAGCAACGCCCGAACATTGTCGGCGGTACTCACTCCCCGGGCATCTACTCCGCCAAGTAGCATGGCCTGCCAGCCCGAAAATTCCCGCATCCAAAACTACTTGATTTCTCGTATCATAGCTCTTTTTTCCCGCCTTGATAACTGCGGTACTGCTTGTTTCATCTCTCTGAGCATCGCTCTTCTCTTCCTTCTCGACAGTGTCGGTACTTCGTCCATTTCCTCCGTGGTGGTCGACATCTTTGCTGCTTCTTCCATCTCTGTGTTCTCTGTTTGTTGTAGCATGTCAAAAAGTTTTGGAATAATCCGATTCAAGCGGGTGCACTATATATACACAAAGCGCGGACCTTTGCGAAATCGTGTAGGCTGTCTGTTTTTCTGGCGTACGTTGAAAAATCTGTGTGTGTTTCTTTCTCAATTATAAACGGCTGTGATTTTACAATAACTGTCCGTGCCCGTAGAAATTTTATTTCCAATTGAACTCAGACAATTCATGGTGTAGTATTTAAAATTTTAGCCGCCTAGCGCTTGACTACGCCGTTATTTTATTATTTTTAGCGAATTTTATACGCCTAATGTTGAAGTACGGAAGTACGGGAAAACCGGTACATTGAAAATAAATTGATTTTCCGGGTTAAAAATACATGAAGACTATCACTTACAACCTTATACTATTACCCTGAAAATTCCAGCGGGTTTATCGAAAGAGAACTCTAGAAATTTATAAAAACATAGCCTTGGTTTCACGGCAAGAAAAACAATCTACGCAGTTCCAATTCATTTTTGGTGCAAAAAAATGGGACGCAACTCTGTTGTGACAGGAACTCACATTTGTTCCAATTAATGCTATTTCGTAATTTATTAAATGTGTTTGTCGTATGAATTACATTGTTTTATTGAGGTAGCATTATGAAAAGGATGTTGGCTACCTATTTTATTAATTGTTTCATTGAATTAACGTTTCCTTAAATTTATAAGCTGTGTCAAAAGGGGCCCTGAGTTTCGCTGGAGAATCGGGAACCCTCTCGCCAGCAGTAAGCGCACTATGGGCACACAGTTTAGCATTTAAAAAGTACCTTCACGTACGTATAGCATCTATTACATTATATAGTATGGCTTTCCAAGTATCGGGTTTTGCTATCTCAGAGCACTATTGATTGTTCTGGTAATTATGATGACTTGATATTATATTCCAGCAATGATATTATTTTATTTTTATCATGTTATTACTCAAGAATATCAATTTATACACTCTGGGTCCGTCTACAAAAAATTGCATTGTCAATTTAATTATTTTCTCAGGGTATGAATTTTTTTATTTACAATTTTTTTACTCACATTAGCAAGAATCGGTATATATAAATTTTTGCCTGACCGGTATTTTGGCATTCATCATTATGGCAGCGCCGGGCAAGGAGCTCGCTTTCTTTCAACTGACGTCTGATGTGATTCTCATTGTGTATGATCATGAATTGCAGCTCATCAAAGAACAGCCTGCAGAAGTGAAATTATGTTTAAGCCTAGCCGGCTGGACTCTATTGACACGGGTGTTACAGGGAAAAGAGCCCGAAGTGGATTTTCTGCATGTCGGAGTCGGTGTTTACCTGCGGAGTGGAAGAGATGATTCTTTTTTTCCGCGGTTAGAACAGTGTGGGGGTGCCGCTATTCTACTTTGGCCGGCATTATGGCAGGCGCTGAAAGCTATTATTACCGAGGTTCACGACGTACTCTACCCTGAGGCCAATTCTGTCGCTACCCGTACTCTCACACCGGACTGTACTCTATTGTTATATCCCCAACGCGTGGAGCTGATCGATGATGATAGCCGGTGTTGGTGTACGTCTGAACCGGCGCGTGTCTCTTTATCTCCGGAAGGCTGGATTACCTTGAAACGTGTGTTATGCGGTGATCTCGACGGCGATAGTATTCACCTGTGTGACGACGTGTACATTTTCCGCGGACCCTATTTTGCCCGACTTCTATGTCTCAAGCGAGGGGGATTTACTCTGGACCCCGATCTATGGACGGCTTTGCAACAAGTAGTGCCCGTAGTCGATGAAGTACTTTCTCCACAGGAGCCGCCTCTCACAGAATAGTACCTGACCCTATAAATACCAGGGATGAGACAGAGTGTGTATCATTCACCGTTCGACATTTAGAGCAAGCATGTCATGCCACATACGATCCATCCTGCCCCTTACACCCCAGGTGAGGTTATACGTTTATCAAGATAAAGTCACCCTGGTGGAAGACTGTGGAGATATTTGCTGGGTACACGCTGAGACTCTATCGAATAGGGTGACGCTACAGCGTGATGGCTGGACTAAATTTAAACGGGTGTTGAGCGGTGAGTTGGACGGACACCTCATCCACATGGACAATGCCATCTACGTATACCATACCGCTCTCTTCCCACGGGTGGGCCGCTACCAAGACCCTGCGCGAAGTTTCCTCCTAACTCCCTCTCTGTGGTCAGCCTTGGAGAAAGTAGTGCCTATTGTAGACCAGTTGTTTACACCGGACGAACGATCACCAGACGAATTGGCGTGGGCTGAACCTCATGAAAAACTACATGATGAATCCGATACTACAGCCGGGGAAAGTACTATATCTATAGAATGCACAGAGGCTAGAGTGTCAGTGTCACCAGATGAAGCGAACAACACACATGACGGCGACCCAGAACGAAGAGGAGTAAGAACAACACCGTGATGCGGCGGTCCCGAAAGGAGAAAAAGGAGTCTACAGTGATTAACAAGGTGTTAACCGATTTGTATTACAATCCTACGAGTCCAGCTGCGTATAGCGCTGTGGGAGCGCTGGCTCGAGCGGCCCATTCTCAAGGCATCAGTCGAACTGAAGTTCGAGACTGGTTAAAAACCCAAGGCACATATAGTTTACATCGAGCCGCCCGACGCCATTTTCGCCGTAACCGGGTGATCGTAGGAGGTATAGATGCGCAATGGCAGTCGGATTTAGTGGATATGAGTCGATTTGCACCTCACAATGATGGACATCGGTACATATTGACCTGTATCGATATTTTATCCAAGTATGCCTGGGTACTACCCATTCGCACCAAAACAGGAGAGAATCTTATAGGAGCGTTCCAGCGGATTTTCAAGACGGGGCGCAAACCTCTTTATTTGCAAACGGATGAAGGCACAGAATTTCTCAACCGACCCTTTCAAGCCTTTCTTAAGAAACAGAAGGTATTTTTCTTTCATACGTACAACGAGACGAAAGCTTCGGTGGTGGAACGCTTCAATCGCACCTTCAAAGGCCGAATGTACAAGTATTTTACCGCCCAAAACACCCGACGGTACATCGATGAATTACCTCAACTGGTACAAGGCTACAATCGCGCCTACCATCGCAGTATCCAGCGAGCTCCCCGTGATGTGACAGAACGCAACGAACATCAAGTGCGTGCTACGCTGTACTCATCCAGTCCACCACAATCACTCACGGCACCCCGTTACAAACGTGGAGATGTGGTACGGATCAGTAAAGTGAAAGGGCAATTTGAGAAAAGTTACTTGCCCAACTGGAGTGACGAGCACTTTGTCATCGTTCGCCATAAACCTCGACAGCCACACGTCTATCAACTGGAAGATCTACAAGGAGAGAGACTGCAAGGCACGTTTTACGAGGCAGAATTACAACCCATAGTGAAAACACCGAAAGACTACTACACGGTGGAAAAGATTTTGAAAACGGAACGTCGACGTGGCATTCCCTATCATTTCGTCAAATGGCAAGGGTGGCCTCGTTCGTTTAATTCCTGGGTGTCTGGCCGTGACATGAAACGTCTATAAATTCTAACCCCTATCACCACCCGCCTTCAGTGTAGGATTGTACCATGGATAGTACACATCTACCCTTACTGTTACGAACTCGAAAAGCACAAGTGGGTACTGTTTTGTGTCTAGTAGTGGTTCTGGGTACGTTATTTACAGGCGTGTTCTACGATTTGTCGTACGTGATATCCTGTTTCAACAACCTGCGTTCCACAACTCAGTCATCCACCACTTCGACCACCACCACCACTACGACGACGCTGCCTACACCAGCCAAGACGTCAAGGGTCCGCCACGTATCAACCCAGACACCCACGTTTCCATCCAAGACGTCCACACCGTCTACTCCAGCCATCACCACGTTACCCTTTACCCGCTACATCCAGCCACCCACGACGACGCCCCGTACTACGACGACTCCACTTGATCTTCCGTCATCCCTGAGAAGCGACGATCCTTCCACTCCATCACCACCATCTAGTACACCCACTACGACTCCGCTAAAAATATTTGCAGTGGACTCCCGTGAATCACGTTTACCACGACAACGGTACCCGGTACGGTACCCATTCGACTACGACCCCCGGTGGGATCCACGAGAACGGTGGTGGGCTTCTAACCGTCGAGCGCAAATCACCAAATAAAGAAAAAAAACTATGGATCCTCGATGGCAGCATCCTTTCACGTGTCTCATCGCTGGACCGACAGGGTCGGGAAAAACACACTTCGTTCAACGTCTCATCCAACACGGGTCAGCCCTGATTTCACCCCCTCTAGCTCGCATCCTGTGGTGTTATGGAGCTTGGCAACCCGCGTACGAGGCACTGGCACGTGTCCCGGGACTCACCTTAGTGGAAGGCTTACCTCCTGAGGATACACCCCAAGACACCTTGATGGTGGTGGACGATCTCATGACGGAAACGGACAGTCGAATCACCCGTCTCTTTACCAAAGGCAGCCATCATCGTCGGTTGAGCATCATCTACATCGTACAGAATCTCTTCAGTAAGAACAAAGAGCACAGGAACATTAGTTTGAATGCTCAGTATGTGGTGTTATTCAAAAACCCCAGAGACGCTTCACAAATTACCCACCTGGCCCAACAGATGTACCCTAAAAACACGGCCTTTGTACGAGAAGCCTTTGAAGATGCTACCCAACCCGCTCACGGGTATCTACTCATCGACTTGAAACAAGACACGCCCTCCACCCTTCGATTGCGTACCCTCATTTTTCCCGGCGAGGTGCAGACAGTGTACACACCCAAATAAAAGAGAATAAAAGAGAATAAAAGATAAAAGAAGAAGACAACGCACTCTAACCGTCATTCATCATCATGTCTGCACGTGTACGCAAGCACGCGCCGGCTCTGCGCGTATTACGCAGCGCGCCACCGGAGGTGGGCCGGGCCCTGGTGCGCGGAGCGGATCCCGACTTGGTACGGTGTTTGTGTGAAGTGGCCCATAATGTGTTAAAAGGCAATGTTCCACTCAGTCCTCTGCAGAAAGGGAAATTGCAACGGCACAAGGCGGGTCTCCGAACGTTGGTGAAGAAGACGGGTAGTGTCAAGAAAAAGAAACAGGTGTTACAGCGAGGTGGATTTCTCGGCGCACTCCTCGCCCCCTTAGCCGCTACTGTACTGGGACCGTTATTAGGCTCCATCTTGGGACGCTAACATGGACCATACGAAAAAAATGATGCTGGTCGAACCTCGACTGTTACAGAGTTTGCAATCCCCCTATCCCGTACCTGCCACAGTGCAACAACTCCAGTCTCTGGATGAAGAGATGAATAGTATACTGCAACGTCGACTCTCCGATCACGAGAAAATTCAACTCTACCATCATACGCTGAACCAGTACCAGACGTTTATGGATCAATATAGAGGCGGGAGTAGTAGTACACCACTACCTACCACCACGCCCACAACACTGACATCTCCATCACTACTACCTTCACCTGAGCTGGAAGAGGAAGTGTTGACCAGTGTGCCTAAAGCCTTCAAGACCAAGGCCCGTTTATTGTTGGACCGGGTGAAACAGAATGCCGATATGAGTTGGAATGCTGAAGGAAAACTGCTGATTCGAAACAAAGTGGTGCCGGGGTCTCATATGACCGATTTGATCAACGATATGGTCCGTTCTCGCAAACACTCTAATCCACCGGGCTGGGAAGTCTTTGCTCAGGGATTAAAAGACAGTCACATCCCTCAAGAATTGGTAGGGAATCCTAACCGTTGGGCCTTTATGCAGCAATCGAACACCCGACACCAACCTGCACCCTCCTCTTCTTGGGACTCCATGCCACCGCCGTCCAAAATACCACAACCACGACAGGGACGATCTAAGTCACCGCGACGATCACAACGCCGAGGTAAGAAGGCGCCCAAGGCCTTTGGAGGCCCTTACTGGGAACCCTACTAATAACTTCTATAAAAACCCGGTGCAGAAGCCAGAACAACTCAGTCGTCGTCATGTTTTACCTGACGTTGCCCAGTAATAGTTCACTCGACGTGTTTCCTGACAACACCTTGACCAAGTATGTCACTCAATTACCCCAACCGTTACATTTACCTGGACGATGGGAATGTGGACTGGTGGATATTCAATACCCTTACTCATGGTACAACGTACAAGACCGAGAAATATGGTACGAAGTGACCTACGAAGATAAAATCTACAGACTGACTCTCCCCGAAGGCCAATACGATACGCCCCAGAAGTTCATACAGGGTCTGATGAGCTTGTTGGAGTACAAGGCTCTAAAGGAGAGCACGGATAGTGCAACACGCCTGATAGCCTTTCGCTTCAAGAAAAACATTTTCTTCGATGTCAACGTACACAACGACAACAGCTCTATCATGCTGAGCCCTAACGTGGCTGTGAAACTCAGTCCTACACTACAGCAAATGTTACGGCTGCCTCAGCGCGTCTACACGGGTCCCACCATTGACAACGGTACGCATTTGATGGATATGAAAGTAGGTATGTACGGACTGTACGTCTACTCGGATGCCGTGGACAGCCATATTGTGGGTGATGTGAACACACCTCTGTTACGGGTGGTGCCCATTAGCAAGACGTATGGCGATCAAGCCACCCACAGTTTCAACCCTATAATGTACCTGCCCGTACGACATACCGATATCAACACGATCACGGTGGATATAAGAGATGACACGGGACGCCCGATCCCATTCGAACGAGGAAAAGTGGTGCTGACACTTGCTTTCCAACAAGCCCGCTCTCCTCACTTCGTATAATGTACGTGCCTTACCAGTGCCATACGCCCAGCTATGCCGACTACTACAAGAAACAAACGGGAGGAAGCTTGCCCATGTTTAGCGGGGCACGCATGCAACGAGGTCACGGATTGGGAAACATACTGGGCAGCATTGTGAAAACGTTTTTACCCTTGGTGACACGGGGTGTGAAAGCGGTGGGAAAACAAGCGGTACGCAGTGGATTGCGCGTGGCCGGTGATGTGATGGAAGGCACAGCACCCCGACAAGCCTTCAAACGACGGGCTAAAGAAGCCGGCGGCGTGTTGATCGCCAAAGCCCTTAAAAGACAAACTCCGACACAGCGAAGAGTCATTCGACGTCCAACACACCGACGACGCACACCCCAGAGGAGGAGAAGGACTAAGCCCCAGAAGAAAAAGAAGAAGAGGAGTAGTAGGAGAGACATCTTCGCATAATGGCATTCATTCACTCCGAGTCGTGTCCGTCTACCAACAGTGAATTGGATTTGTGGACTATTCCACCCACCCAAACCAGTGTAGCCGAAGGACGTTGGGTAGAACATCGACCCCTGGCTAGCCTGACGGGGATGGGCCCCGTGGAATTTACCATTGAAAACAAAGATACGGCCTACCTGGATTTAGCCCACACCTACTTGTACGTAAAAGCCAAAATAACGAACATGGACGGGACGCCCATAAAGGCCGATGCAGTAGTAGGCCCGGTGAATCTTTGGCTGCATTCCTTGTTCCAACAGGTGGATATAGGTCTGAACGATAAACTCATCAGTACGTCCACCAATACGTACCCGTACCGAGCCTACATGGAGACGCTGTTGTCGTACGGCAGTGATGCCAAACAATCACACTTACAAGCTGCGATGTACTTCAGGGATAAACCCGGATACCTGGACAACATAACCGGTGGCAATGCTGGGTTCGTCACACGCAAAAGAATGACAGCCGAAAGCAAGTCCATCGATATGATGGGACGACTGCACGCCGATCTGTTCCTGCAAGACCGCTACATGGTGAACGGAGTATCCATCAAGATCAAGTTGATCCGTTCCTTACCCGCGTTCGCCTTAATGGCCGGTGGAGAGGGGGATATCCATTACAACATCGTCATTGAAGATGCAGCCCTGTTTGTCCGTACGGTAGATTTGCAACAGGGCGTGTTGCTGAGTCACATGGAAGCCTTATCGAAAAAACCAGCCCTGTATCCCATCCGACGCGTACAGACCAAGGTGTTCTCTGTGCCAGCAGGTACGATGATGGCCAATCGTGAAAATTTATTTCTAGGGGATCTGCCTAAACGTCTTACCCTGGCGTGTGTGACCAACACCGCATTCAATGGAAATTGGGCTGAGAATCCGTTCAAATTTGAACATTTCAACATCAACTTTGTGGCACTGCACGTGGCCGGCCATCAAATTCCAGCCCGTCCATTACAACCGGACTTTACTAGCGGAAACTATGTGCGGACCTACCTGAACCTGTTTACAGCCACAGGACAAAACAACCAGGACGAAGGCAATACCATCAGTCGAGAAGACTTTAGCCATGGGTACACATTGTTCGCCTTTGACCTCACCCCCACCTTGGAACACGATCATCAACTGGCTTTGCTGAAGAAAGGAAACCTACGGTTGGAACTGCGTTTCGCCACCCCTCTAGACCACACCATTAACGTGATTTGCTACGCCGAGTTTGATAACGTCATCAGCGTGAATGAGCAAAGAAACGTGCTGTGTGACTACGCCAGCTAAGAGTCATCATGGATACAGAGCAGCTGATGGACATACTCCAGCGAGATCCGAAGATCCCCTTTCGAGGTGTGTTTCCACGCAATGTGTTTCCCACCCACTCTACCACCCCAGCAGCCTACATCCTGAATACAGACCCGGGGAGTCGACCCGGTGAACATTGGATAGCTGTGTACGTGGACACCCTAGGCCAAGGCGAATACTTTGATTCCTACGGACTTGCACCCCTACATGCCGATTTGGTGAAATTCATGGACGTCTCTACTACAGAGTGGCGTTGGAATACGCAAAGATTACAAGGCCCCTTGAGTAGTGTGTGCGGACAGTACTGTGTGTTTTATCTCACTCACCGGAGTAGAGGACATTCTATGCCCACCATTGTACATATGTTTGATGATTATTGTCAAGCCGAAGACCGTGATGTCCTCGTCTATGACTGGACGGCCTCTCGTTTTAATGTGCATGCTCCATTTCTCTGGTTAACTTAAAAATGTACTGCGCGCGCGCAGACCACTTGTTTATTATTATCATGTTATATTGTTATGACGTTGTTGTTCTGACGTTCTGTTGAATAAAAGATGAAAAAACACAAAAATGTTTTGACTTTTTTTTTTATTTAAGTCAACAAGAAAGGATTAGACTATATATACAAATAGAATACAGGGTACAAATAGTAGGGGTTAAGGTACAAAAAAATTCTGTCAGGAGTAGGATTCGAACCTACGACAGCAATCGCCGACCAGCACTTAATACCGGCGCCTTAGACCACTCGGCCATCCTGACTTTTACATTTGTGTATCAACAGTTATAGTTCGACATTGTTCATAAATCCAAGTAAGTGGTGCTCACACCGTCGGCCAATACTTTTCGTTTGGGATAAAAGAAAGTAAAGGCGTCTCGTTGCTGAATGTACGTCCGCATCTGGTGGTCCACCACCCGAAATCCTCGGTTAGTACCACTGGCACTGGCCTGGCTTTGCAGCACGTTCAAGTACAAGGCTTTGTCGATGTTGGGATCGCGCCGGCTCACCCCTTTGCAGCTAAACTTATTTTCCACTTCGTCTCCTCCGTAACAGTAATACGTCTTAGAGGAGAGCGCAATCATAGCATCCCCACTCCACTCCAGCTTGAACAGGCCCGGCGTACGCTTATCGTACTGGTAATGGTCACGTCGAGGTAGCCACTGGTCCCGTTCCGCTTCATACTGGGCCCGTAACTCTGGTTTCACCAGGGACTCCCAATCTGCATTAGAGACGGCCATGTAGGCCGAGTCGGTATCCATTTCCATGAGTTGCCAGTC
Source organism: Hanleya hanleyi (assembly GCA_036873755.1). Classification (NCBI taxonomy): domain Eukaryota; kingdom Metazoa; phylum Mollusca; class Polyplacophora; order Lepidopleurida; family Hanleyidae; genus Hanleya; species Hanleya hanleyi. The sequence continues at coordinate 63,243 of JAVTVY010022457.1, read as the reverse complement.
TGATGGATTAAAATACACACCCATAAAATCATAGAGAAACTGCAGCATCCTCAGCTTAGCCACCTGGTATACCATACATCCAATCTGCAGGGGTAAGTTGTACCGGATAGTCTTCTTGGCTGAAGTGACTTCATAGGTGTCGTCATCGATGACCTCCACGGACCGAAACAGAGGAGAATTCACTTTTTTGCGGGCTTGGGTAGTAGTACAAATGTTCACGTTGACGTGCTTATCCTGGTTCGTTACCGTTTTTCCGCAATAACCATTGCCAGTGAGCTTCCAAGATTCAGCGATAATGGCCTCACTCGGGTATTCATCACCTTGACGACGGGCCTTCGTCACGAGGTCGGCATTCTCCGCAAAACAAGCCTCAGGTACGTACTGTATCACTTGATATATTTGAGTAATTTCCAAACCGTGGTTCATGTACCACTGCAGTAAGGGGGTGCCCAGCAAGATTTTCTCGGCCCACATACTCCCAATCAACATGCGGCGAGGTTTAGGCAAACACTCGTGTTGCTCCGCATAGGCGCCCATGGTCTCTCCAATGTCAGCCCGACCCACCAGCGTGTTCTTGAAGATAGGCGGACACTGGGCGAAGAGGGCTTGAGAGTGTCGGGAACATGCAAATCGCATTCCACAAAGCCGTAGAGCTGCCCCGAACGAATGGCGTCCAACATCTGTGGCAGACTCAGCAGTCGCCGACGACTCAAGGGGTACTCACGTTCTTTTAGGAACCGTTGTAAATGGGGCAGGGCCTGGCACATCGTGTGAAATTCACACTCCCACATTTCAATCAGATGGTATCCTCTCTCTTTCACATAATCTCCGTTCGCCACTACTTCTTCCCGTAATTCTTGCGGTGTTTTTCCACGTCGCTCATTGAAACGTCCAGCGCTGAAATGACATTCGTGGCCGTGCCAGTAACAGCCATAAAACTGGAAAACGGTCGGTGTTCCTTGTACAAGGGCAAACCCATCGACGGGGAGTCGGCGATCTCCTATACGCTTCTCTGTGGCGTTGGTCTGGTGACGTATATAAATGGCCCGTCGATAGGCTTCCCAGTCCAACCACTGGTCGGCGAGATGTTTGTAAGGTGTCCGTTGCGGTGTAAAATGCCGATCTTCCGCCAACCAACGTGTATAATGACCACTGGGCATAGGTTGGGCCAACGACCACAGGTACAAGGCATTCGCATCGAAACCGATGATCTTAGCACAGGGTTTTCCACTGGGGAGAGTAGTGACGTCCTTCTCGTGATAACGGTGGAAAATAAGACTCGGGCCGCCCACAATGTTCTGCTTTAGACAATCATGCATGTCTGCATCTTTTTGCTGTATCAGCGAGAAGTACGTAGGACACTCTTGAAAAAGATGGCGAAGCGCCAGACCCGGTAAACTCAAGCACTCCTTGAAGATGTCGACGTGCATTTGGCGACGAAAGAGTTGCACCATTTTCTCGGCCGCTTCCAGGAAAGGAATCACATCTAGGTTATTATACCATATCAGGAAATCTCGCAACGTCTTCATGCTGTGGCAGTTCCACACTTGTTGGAGTTCGATGTAGGTGTCCTCTGGCAGAGCTTCCCCTTTCAGGTCATTGTAAAACGCTTTCCGGGGTGGCAACTGGGTGTCTTCTAAGCGGTCCAGGCTCGTCATATAGGTGTAAGGGAAGTAACCTTTGGTTTGTGCACAGTTATAGGCCTTGACCCACTGATCATAGCTACAATTAGGAGCTAAATAGTTCCGTACATCGAGGAAATGCAGTGATGTGGTAGTGAGGGCCATATGATTATTGATCTTCTTGATGACGGACTTGAGGGTATCGGACTGCGCCAAGTAAGGGTAGAGAAATTCCTTCCCCATGTTCAAGTCGTATCGCCCCGAATTGAAGCCGAGCACCGGTAACTGACCTAGGTATTGTAGGAACCGTAACTTCAATTTCTCCGCATACGGTTTCGGTAAAGGTACATCCTGCGACTCGGGTTCACACTCGGACTGCGACTCCGACTCGGACTCGGACTCTTCATCGTCTGCTACACCCGGTATAGGTATACGTTCATCCAGCTGGTCCAGTACGTGCTGGAACTTGTCCACTAATAGTTCTGTACTAGCCGCACTGACTTGCTCTAAATACTCCATCATCCGGGAGATCAACTCATGGGAATCTCCCGTGGACACGAAACACACCGGTGCAGCGTCATAGCCAGGTACGTTGCTGGAAATACTGACACTCAGAGGAATATGGCGCTGCGTCCACTGCGTTTTCGCTGAAAACATGTCCATGGGCTCCAACAGGGCCTCAAAATCGTAACACGCCCGGAAGGGAAAATAACGATCCGCATCCGGTATCATCACACCCTCATCGGCCAGTTCCTGGAAAATAGTAGGTGCATTATGATACACACCACCCGGATATACTCGCTTGACACTGTTGTCACAGATTTTCTCGTGGCGATGTAAGTTGTAAGACTTTTTAAACACACGATGGCATTGGGTACAACTGAAAGACTGAGCGTACTGGCTCATATTGTTAATGAGGGAAAAATGACTCACGCCATTGTCGTCGAACACATTGACTTTCATCGTAGCAGCATACCGTTCTGTTGATCGCCGAACCAATTCAGCCACAAATGTATCCTCCTCCTCGCATCGTAATCGATAAACAAAGATATTAATATCGAACAGTGTTTCCACGTCATCCAAATTCTTAAACGGCACTCCACGGAAGTGCCGCTTATCCACGTCTTGCTGCTGTAAATACTGTTCCCAATAGTCATCGGCCACTGTGTCACAAGCCTTGGGGTCACACTCATCCAGATGCACGGCCAAACACCGAAACAGACATTTCCGGTCTTTGTAGGGCCCCTTTTGCCCTGCTGTTAATGCATACAGGCCGTGTCGATGAAGCAACCAAGGGGGGAGTAGTACAGGAGCACCGATAGGATGATCTCTCATTTTTGTGACGAAAAATGTGACGTTAGTCACCATTTCCACAAGCCATTGGGTATTGGGGCGTTGCAACCGGGCCCATTCCAATGGATCCAACGTAGTCAATTGGTCGATGAGTGGCTCCAGAGAAATCGCATCCGTCACCGTGAACGGCTGATCAAACACATAGGTATTATTGCTGGGATAATAATACCGCACCTGATCCGTCTCCTTGTGCCGTAAAATGTACCCGAATGTCATATTCAACTTGAACGCTGTCACCTGATCTCTGAAAATGTTCTCGGCATAGGTAGACAGATACGTGAGATCCTGCAGCCGAAAGTTATACAAGTCCAATAGACGACGGTCACGGTGAAAACAATGGCGTATGGTAGCCCAGTGACGTTGATAAATGTCCCTGACACGCTCGTCTTCAGGCAAGACTTCAACCGGAGGTACTGCTGGGTCCCAGGGAAAATCTTCTCCACGTCTCATGCTTTTCGTCTCATACAAGCGGATAGGCAAGCAGGCAGGCAGGCAGGCAGGCAGGGAGGCAGGTCAGGTCAGGTAAGTCAGATTGCAATGAATACACCCCTTTCCCTAAAAATCGACTCCTTTTATACGTTTTTCTACAATCCGCCATCTTGTACCCACCTCCCACCACCATCCATCCACATGCCGCCATCTTGTACCCACCTCCCACCACCATCCATCCACATGCCGCCATCTTGTACCCACCTCCCACCACCATCCATCCACATGCCGCCATCTTGTACCCACCTCCCACCACCATCCATCCACATGCCGCCATCTTGTACCCACCTCCCACCACCATCCAACCAGGCCGCCATCTTGTACCCACCTCCCACCACCATCCACATGCCGCCATCTTGTACCCACCTCCCACCACCATCCAACCAGGCCGCCATCTTGTACCCACCTCCCACCACCATCCCACCAGGCCGCCATCTTGTACCCACCTCCCACCACCATCCACATGCCGCCATCTTGTACCCACCTCCCACCACCATCCAACCAGGCCGCCATCTTGTACCCACCTCCCACCACCATCCAACCAGGCCGCCATCTTGTACCCACCTCCCACCACCATCCATCACGCATGCGCACATCGACACTTCTGACGTCAAAACAAGTTCTGCGCATGCGCAGTGAAGCGCTGTTTACTCAATTGACTCCTTGTATACTACTTATATAGCATCTCTAAATTGACAGTGGGAACTATTAACTTTTCCAGATGTCATCGCTGGTGAGTCGTTAGCATAGCAACTATTATCGCCCTCAGTTTCTATTACCATGGGCACTGATCAGCCCAGCAGTACAGCACGAGGTGTTGGGAGGAGAGTCCGAGAGAGCGGGCACCCCCCCCCCCCTCTTCTCGGCATTAGGAGATTTTTTCAAATTAGCGTAGGGAATGGTGCTCTGTCAGAGCAGTTGAGAAGTAAATGTTTCAAGTCCCAAAATAAGACCGGAAACTGGAAAAGAAACACAAATTTGAAGTGAGAACGGTCAAGATCAGAGATTTGTTAGAATGCAAGAATCAAAAGAGAGCCATTCTCCATGGATATATTTATTTGGCATTCAACTTCAAGGTACCTCATCTGAAGAGAGTACATAGTAATAATCAATGAACAATAAAGCACACACGAAAAAAATAAACAACTGGTTATAGGTTACTGAATTTAAAACACAACGATGATCTTATTATTGATCTCTTCAGTAATAACAGATAATAGGGTCATTGTTGTGTTTAAATTTAGTAATTTCTCTCATAAAATCCAGTAATTTTTTATTTCTTTTTGAGGTAGAACATTTTTTAACTAATGACTGAACTGAAGAAATTATGCAATGTTGTATAGGCTGGATATATAAAACGTGCAGTATAATATGCCTTCAACGGAATTCCAAGACCAGCAAATGAGTGAAAACGGATACCATCGGAATGTGTGTCAACATTACAGTGAGGCTAAAAATAGATTACTCCAGAATCTCCAGTTTAATACTAGATTCAAGTGTACTGTTCAACTAGCCATATTATAGATATCTCATAGTACATGTAGATCTAATAGACTGATTACGACGTACGAGCGAGCGCACACATGCATGTGTGCTTTTAATTAATAGATATAATTAAAATATATTTTGGAAGCTGACGTCTTAGAACAACAACAACGACCACCGAAAGCCAACAAATACCCTGACGCTTCTGTGAGAAGAAGTTTTTCAAAGTTGCTTGGCGCTTCTGACAATGATTTATAAAATACATGTACATGTAAAGTGATACTCGTGGCTTCATGCATCGTGGCATATACAGCTCGGGAAGCGTGGCGTGGACTATTAGGGAAAACATGGCGGAGCTACCTGGAAACGTATAATGCCGACATATTTTGGCAAGTACCATTAAAGTTACTGATATTTTCGAGTGCTGGGCGCATAATTTTTTTTTTTTTTTTTGCTTTAGTGCTGGGCGGCCGAAGTTAGTCCCAGGCGCTTAAAAGTCACAGTGAAGCATACAGTCAAGGGTTCCCGATGGGCATGACAGTGCACTCGAGTCATCAATAAATAATAAAAATTAATTATAAATTAAATTTTCATCAGAATTCGATCAGCTCAGAACTTGCTGGTAACAATGCCCTAATGCACGTTCATGCCAAAAATCAAGGTTCTAATGTGTTAACGGTTCTCCTTATTTTGCCGACGAAAGGATTCGGATGGACTGACTGACTCACTCACTCACTCATTACCGGACAATTTGCGATCTGTAGCCTACTTCGTAGGAATAATAAAATATCGTATCGTATCGTAAAATCCTTACACCATTAATGCCACACGAGACCTGTATTAATTTCAATTTCAATTTATTGTATGAAAAGTACATACAATGTATGTGCCCACATGGGGCTGGATACAATCGCCAATAGCAATAAACAATAAACAGGATAAGCTTATCCCGGAAAGGAATTTCAGATATACCAGTACTGGAATAAGTCAATATACAGTGGCATCGGCCACTTATTTATTACCGTACAGTTAATAATTATGACTTCACGGAATAAGCCGAGCAGTCGCGAATGCCGGAAGAGTGCTTGCATTCGCAACTTCTCGGGGATCTCCGGTTTGAGATGTCAGTAGAATCAGTCCCCTTCGTAGATTTCCGCTCGGGAGTTCCGAATGGAGTGCTTGCTCCGGTAATGTACGAAGAATACCGATTGACGGGACAACGTGCAAGGTAATTTGTAAACCCCACAGATTGTGCCATCTTGAGGAGAGGAAGGACGAAGAAAGGACGTACTTTGAGAGTTGAAGATCGGCATATTTTCCAACATCTGACTCCATACACTTGTGTAAGAGGTTTATATGTTTGTAGACAAAAACGCATCGTCCGATTTTCTTGAAAAATTAGGCTTGGCAGCTTAAAAGATAGGAAGAATTTCGTATTTTGAGGGAAGTAAACATATGTAAAATTTACAACAACAACCAATCACAACAACTGGGGAAATTCAGATCATGAATTTTTTGGGAAACTTTTTGGACACCCTTCTTCACTACATCATGCGAAATACTTGTGGTGGAACAGTATTGTTGACGAATAAACCGACAACGATACACAATTTTCTTTACATAAATTTTGGGGCGGGTGGTGTTGAAAAGGGGGGGGGGGGGGCGTAGTTCAGGTCCGGGCAAAGGAGGGATATATATCCCAATTCGTACCCCTTTTCGGATATTTTTTGTACTTCCATTATTTTGAAGCTGGCATATTTTTATAGTTTTTCTGATTGTAAAAGACCAAAAACAGTGGTGAGTGTGATACAATAACACACAAAAAAATAAGGCACATAATAAGCCACATCGTAAGCCCAGAAGTACCACATATTACCGCACATTCATGGAGAGACTGAACTTGAACAGGTTCGCAGTATTTTGTCCGAGTGCTGGTTCCACAGTTCAAGAAATTCGCACAATGAATGTTAGAATAATTTTAGGATTTTAGCACAAGAAAGCGTTAGCCAAGTTGACCTGGCTTAAGTTTGTTCCTACACTACACCATGATGCCTCTCAATGAACTTGCAGTAACATGTACACTCCGGGATCACACGTCTCCATGGGTCATTCGGCTCTATTCAGCAATAAAACAACCCCTCCAAACTCTGTCTATTAGATTCATCGAGTTCGGCAAAGAGTTTGATTGCCATGAACAGGTCCGGGAAATCCCACGAACTCGCGTATATACGTGAGTTCGCATATATAGGTCAACTGACCATTAAGTGATAGGCCAGTTAGCCTATAGATATGGTTGTCTTACGAACATTCCTCGCTCACTGAGAAACGATCTCAAAGTGCAAGATGGTATGTATGTGAGAGACACTTGGAGTTGTACTCGAACTAACCTGCACATTGGTGACAAATACTTTTACGGCATGTCTCTGACACGAATTGACTAAAATAGACCCCCAACTTACCATTTCCCTCATTCTCGTACTTACGTTCATCTACCTGCATCAGATCTTCACAAAAATCAACTGAGCGTTTACATCATCTTTCTCTATCGTGGGCGCAGCCATTTGCAAAGACAGGGCCGCGTGCAACGCGAGAAAAGCGTGCAGCGGTCTTACTGCAATCATATTCCTGCTAAGTCCGTTATCCGCATTAGGGAACAACTCATATTTTGCACTTAGAAAAACAAAAGCTGTACGACGTGCAAAATATGAGTTGTTCCCTAATGCGGATAACGGACTTAGCAGGAATATGATTGCAGCAAGACCGCTGCATGCTTTTCTCGCGTTGTACGCGGCCCTGTCTTTGCAAATGGCTGCGCCCACGATAGAGAAAGATGATGTAAACGCTCCGTTGATTTTTGTGAAGATCTGATGCAGGTAGATGAACGTAAGTACGAGAATGAGGGAAATGGTAAGTTGGGGGTCTATTTTAGTCAATTCGTGTCAGAGACCTGCCGTAAAAGTATTTGTCACCAATGTGCAGGTTAGTTCGAGTACAACTCCAAGTGTCTCTCACATACATACCATCTTGCACTTTGAGATCGTTTTTCAGTGAGCGAGGAATGTTCGTAAGACAACCATATCTATAGGCTAACTGGCCTATCACTCAATGGTCAGTTGACCTATATATGCGAACTCACGTATATACGCGAGTTCGTGGGATTTCCCGGACCTGATGAAGAGCTCGTCCGTCTGTGATCAGTCTTCAAACATCAACGGCCGGTTGAATTTTCCCCATTACCTTCGTACGGGTCACGTGATCTGCACGATACGATACGATCATGTCATGTGACACGTACAAGTATAATGGAGGAGAAATTGAACCGGCTGTGAACTATGGCTGCAGGCCATGACATTTGACGCGAACAATCGATTCGTTCGCGTATCGGTTACGTAGAATCAGAGTCCCGCAATCGGAAAATCGGTTAGGTGACTCGTGAGTTACTCTTATTTTGTCGTTGGTATTGTCTTGGTCCTTGTAAAGAAGAGTGAGTGATCGCTGCAACTAAAAGCTGCTAGGGGTGCAATTTGTAACTCGCCCAGATGAGCAATGTGGTAAAAAAAAATCATCGCTTTCTTCGCACGCTTGATACAGGAAGCGAAACTGAACTCCGGTGTGAGACATGCGCAGGTCACGATATAACGACAGGGTCTTGACTACAGTCATAGGGCGCACACAGTCTGCGGCACGTGCTTTACAACAGAAGATTGCCGTACACCAAATCAAGCGCTCCCATTGGTTGCTGATTACGGGAAATCTGTACAACCTGTGAAGTGCAACTCGACAGACTCAACATCAACTTGAGCAAGAGACTACATAGACACGTCAAACTCCATTTGCCTTCTGTTTCAGTTGGCGAGACGACGGAAATACGAGCACAAATTTACCATGTGATTTTTTTCGCTGAGAGTAGTGAGATACACTTTCAGGCCTCGAAAATTGGTTCATTGACGTAACCGAAAAATCGGTTACGGTAAATTTGGCTTGCGTAACCTATTGTTCGGTTACGATGTTAATTTTTACGTAACCAATTGGTTTCGCAAAACGGTTACGTAATTACCCATTACAACAGTGTACCGTCAACGAGTGAAAGAAAAGACTGTCCACAGCACGTGGGCAGCGACTGAACAGACAAATGAGTTAACATACGGGAATGGGATTGCACACGTAAATCGCTCCCACCATTCATGGTTGGCTATTGTGACTCTGGCTGTATAATTCATTCGCCATTTCCTTGTGATTCCATTGAAATCCTGATTGAAAAGAGAGGTTGAACACGCCGCCTGCAAATTTAGAGATGGCGGAAGTGACAACGAGTGTTAACCGCAAGCTCCGCGCTCCCAGATAATTCCTCCACGAGGAGCTCCGCATGCCACCTCTGCTGTCAGCTCTGAAGAGCGCCTCACGGAGCAACAACCTTGGAGCGAGAAGGCTTGCGGGTAACCCTTTCAACTCGTACAAGTTTGATAAAGCTGTTTCCTGGCTGCTATTGGTTTATCACATAATAGTATGCCGGCCCTGAACCCAGGATAGACAAAACAGTCGGTGCAAGCTGACAGACAGACACCCGCCACGTGGTTGTCTACAAATTCAATACAGACAGGGCCGAGTTTGCGACTTAGTTTCGCTTTTAAAACATGCTGAAAGACACACGTCATGTGTTTAAAGTTTGCACAATAGACAGACAGAGAAGAGGTTGGGACTTTTGGTACCAGAACATATGTCCAAGAAGCGCATTCACGTAACCGATTTTTCGTTCTGGCCATTTCTGATTTGCGTAACCGACACGCGAACGATCGTTTCGTTCGCGCCAAATTTCGAGGCCTGACTTTGAAATAAAACTACCGGCTATGTTCATGGTTCGCACACTACCTTGAAAATCTTGAAAATGACAATTTAAAATTCAAGGCCTTGAAATGCCTTGAAAAATGGGAAATCGGGCCATGTACCTTGAAAAGGCCTTGAAAATGGGAATTCTTAGCATGTTGTTGTCAATTGTGTAAAGTTGAATGAATGTTGTATCGTCCTTTGTCATCCGTTAGCAAAAATAAGCCCCGATTATGACCGTATGATTATTTTCACAAATGGTTGTCACGCTGTGTAAAGGGAGACTATCCACAGTATACAGGTTCTCCTTGGAAATCAGAAACCTCACTTGATGTATGCTCTCGTAAGTGAGCGGCGGGTTCCCGACTGTATGAATCTCGGTCACCGCATCTGCGCACTGAATATGTATAATGTCACCTGACCACGTGGGCCCGCTACATCGCGAACCCTCAGATTTCCATTGAGTTTTCATGCCGAATGAATATTTTTCGGGTTTCCGACAGGTCCAGCAGAACGAAGTGGTTTTTGGCGGCTTTTGAAAATTGTTTCGTTTTTGACATTGAACATCATCTGCTAAATAGAGATTGTGGGAATGGTGTGCCTTTTCAATACAAATTGGCTAAAGGATGACAAGTATAAGGACTGGCTTTGCCAGCATGCAGATAAACGCAAAGCTGGGTTTGGTGTGTGTAAGAAAGATTTTGACGTCGGCAAAATGGGCGAGTCAGCCTTGACTTCCCACATGCGTGGCAAAACACATATCAGCAGTATGGAAATTTAAGACGGATCACGAGGACCAGTAGCCCAATTACAGACTGCAAGGCTCAGAGAACGCCACATGGGTGACGGTGTGTGAATAAATAGGCTATCCACAAGACATCACGAACATTTTAATGTGACAGAAACATCAGACTATCACACATCTTTAACATAAGTGTCATATTTGAAATTTAATAGGCAGCGTATCGTCAGTGCATGACAATGTTAAGTATGAACAATAATATCTCCGCAAGTCATTAGTAAAAGTGAAAAAAGGTAAGAAAACTCAAAATATTTGCCTGTATTCCTTTATTACATAAAAAGTGTATACCTTGAAAACAGGAATTATTACCTTGAAAAGACCTTGAAAACTGGGGCTTCCATTGTGTACGAACCCTGTATGTTCTAAAGTTAAAATTCAAAAAGAAAACTAGTTCATTGACGTACATGACAAAAGGAGCTTATGCGGAGTCCAGTTTTCATTTCTATACTTTCGTAACTCGTCAACCTCCAAAGACTGACCGCTGCCAGTATTCACCCACATCACACTATATTCAGATTATGGTCGAAATATAGCTAAATTCTTTGACCAAAATGATGAAATAACAAAAAAAATACAGTTTTATTATAAATTTTATAAAACTTTCTAATTCTTGGAAGGACCAAAACAGAAGTCTTGAATGGAATTAAGCTGACTCCATAAAGTGACGACAGTCCATTTAACTCAGTTTCTGGTGGTTGCTTACATTGATGACATACAGCATTTTGTTAAATTCTGTGTAACCTTTTCACGGAACCTTTGGGTTACAAGTTTGACGTAACCTAACCCATAGGTTACGCACCTGCAGTACCCGTAACCTTTTTGGGGGTTACGCGATGATTTTAAATGTCCTGGCTGGACACAGCATGCAGCAGGCTCCGAAGAACTCTTCAGCTGCAGAAGGCCGAAAAGTGGCACAGTCACAAGTTGTTTGCAGCCTGTTGCATGCTTTGATCAGCCATTGTCATTTTGGTAAAGTCCATGAAGGTTTATAGTACTTGACAAACATGGCTGCTATGTAACTTGTGTACACTGAGAGAAGGATTATTACCGGACTACAAAGCCCACTTTCAAGGTATGTTTATAAAAATTTAGTGATAAAGACACAAGAAGTTCTGATAAAGGGGCCACCAATACAGGACGTCTGGGCAAATCAGTACAGTGCTGGCCGTGAGGAAAATGCAGGAGAGCTAGCCATCACTCACCTCAAAAAGCTGTAAGGCGAGTATGGGCGAGTGATCGTCACTCTCCTTGGAAAATGTCTAGGCGAGTGACTCCAAATTATACTGCCAAATTAAGACTCCAGGAGCCAGGAAAACATTTTCTTATTATCGGTAAAATGAGAATACATCACTTTTGTAGCCTCTGTGTTTATTAGGTTTTTCCTAAGTTATGGTTCCTTTTGTAGCTGATGATAATTGACATTTTATATTTATAAATAACAAATTAAAGTAAAAACACAAGAAACACAGGAAATATTTGCACTCTGCTCGCTTTTTTTTCTCAAAGTCCGCTTTCGGATATTTCTCAAATCCGCAATTTGGTGAATTTGTATATAACCATGTGCTCTCTGTGATGGATGACTGCAAATGATGTTTTTTGAGACTGGCATTTGAAAAGTTGTTGACCAGAACTCAATATCAAAGTACTTAAAGTACTGATGTCGGGTTTACTTGCATCAGAGGGGTTTATTAGTCCCATATTTGTGATCATTTAAGGGAGGAAAGGTGGTGTTCGCTTTACATAAGGAATCTTCCTCAAGCTGTTCGGTTTGTAAGGCCAAACTTTCACTTTTATCAAAATGATATGAAATGGACCATTTTGTACAGCCTATACATGCTGAATTACAAGACACGAAATAATGAAGGGCTGCAGATGCACGAAAACGGATTTATGGCGCACCATAGGTTCATTGGCTTATTTTCATATTTTTATGCACTTTTCGGTGCAGATTTTCTTTTTGTTACAAAAATAGGACACCTTTATCCAAAACCAATTTGAGCAACAAATAATTCTGAAATATTCAGTCTAAATAAGCTGTGTGTATCAAAAATGCATTGAAGACGATTCCCTATATCTAAAGCTAACGCCACCTTTGTGATCTTACAACAAAAGTTCCACGGTCGGTTGTCGATGGACCATGAAGAATGGCGTGACCGCAATATAGAAGGTTTTTGTGGATAGGCCTACATCTCTATATAGGATGCGTATGCACATTTTTACCTAGAGCATAAAACTTCGACTTTTGTCAAATGTGGATACGCATCCTATATAAGAGATGTATCCACATTGTATCCACATTTATATAATTTCCATACTTATTTAATCTGTGAGAAAATGAATCTACTAAAATTACATCCAGACAAGAAAATCTTCAGACGTCGCAATCTCCGACAAGTTCAGAAAATTTGCTATTCTCCTACTCCACGATCATTTTTCTAACAACTCTTGACTATAAAACAAGATACTGTCATACTCATAGTGTTATTTTAAATGCTAAATAATCACGGTTTTACAGAAATGCCTTTATTGGATTGGAAAGAAAAACTATAAATCTAGAAAACGAGCCGATCTTATTTAGTTTCATTGAATTCGTATGTCGTGTAAAAAGTTTAATGATTGGTTGAATAACGTGTGGGCGGAGCCAATATGTACTGTTCAGCCAATCAAATCCACGATTACTTGTACTCTGGGAAATTCAGACTTGGGATGAAAGTTCAGCGTTGACGGGATCGAAATATCGTCTCTTTCTCGTCCATACCAACAAAAGGAAAACACCCCAGGTTTTTATTCTTTGTAACCATAATCAGATATGTAAAAGAGTTTTGTGCAAAAGTGCCAGTCGTTCCTATTTCGTTTTGTTGAAGATCGACGGAGAAGACACGTCAGACACTTGAAAAAATAACGAAATCTGTCCCAAAAACTTTCGCCAAAATTTCTGCCAGAGCTTTGTCGCAATTTTATTCAGTTCTCCTGCTGATAATTGATCAAGTAAGGTGGAAGTAAAAATGTGGATACATCACCAAAAAATCATGTGTATCATTTGGAAATTTCTTGTTTTCGGTGATTTTAAAATGTGGATACGCATACATAATTTGTATCCACAAAAACTCGCTACGTGGTTACGCCTGGAGAATGATATACGGCGCACCCTTCCCGCCGTAACAAATGATACCGGATAAAATAGATTGGAAAGGCAAATTTTAAAGGAAATTGTGAAGATAAAATTTACTGCGATAATGTACCAATTATCACGTTCAATGCACAAGCTACCGTGCATTGCACATGTGTACGGTATTTTTTATGAATGCTGTAAGGGGCATCAAATGAGAACAGTCTCCGAGCAGGAGATCAAAACTACACATGTGCAGAAGAAAAAAGAAAAACTGAAGAGTGATACTAATGTAGGGTTTACCCTTGGTAAACCCGACAAAAAGTGACACCAGTATAAAGCAAAGGATATGAAGTAATATACAAGAACTTACTGCGGCCAAAGTAACTGCAAACAAGCAGCCAGAGGATGCTAGGTCCCACGCCAAAATGGCAGCAATATTTATAAGCGCTGTCGGTTTCAGAAGATATTCATGAGGATGGCAACAGCAAGAAGCAGAGGGGTCTTTCCACCTTCCCAGGTTTTGAGATCAACTCCGAATGGCTGACTGAATGTTGATTGCTACTGTAATATATTTTCTTTACCATGTAGCATGAAAATTATGTAACCGAAATGCAACCCCAAGAGACAACACATGGCATATTATCTGCAAACTAAATTTGACAAGAATATGAAGGCATCCTCAACCTATTGCCCAGAAACCAAATTTAGACTTTGCCACTAGGAGTCACCACTTGTAGGTGGAAGCAGGCAAAACACAATCCCAAATGACATCTCATGTCATGGTATCGGCGTATGAACTTTGAGACTCTGAAGAGGGGTCCTCAAGTTATTGCGGGTACTAGATGCCCACCGGTGTTCATGTTATTTGGGGCGGGTCACATATGAATACAAAATTTGAGAATAATCTGATGAGCAGTTGCCAAATTATTGCCCGGAAACAAATTTTCCACCAGGAGACGCCACCTGTAGGCAGAAGCGGGAAAAATACAATCCCAAGGAACATGGTATCGTGGGGACATCTGCATACCAAATTTGAGAAGAATCTGATGAGGGTCCTCAAGTTATTGCCCAGAAACCAAATTTAGATTTTGATACCAGGTGACGCCACCTCTAGGCGCAAGTCAGTGAAATGCATTATCAAGCGACATCTTATGTCACGGTACATCCATACAAAATTTGAGAAGAATCCGATGGTCAGTTCTCAAGTTATTACCCGGAAACGAATTTGTGATGTTGCCACCAGGTGGCGCCATCTGTGAGTGCAAGTGAGCGAAAGGCAATCCCAAGCAACAGCTCCTGGCATGGTAAATGCATGCCAAATTTGAGAAGAACCCGATGAGCCGCAACGTTTCTCATGTTACCCAGAAAGGTACATATGTAGGATATTTCAAAGAAATTCGACAAAGCGTTTCTAAGTTATCACTTGCAGCATGGAATAATGGAATGAACTCTAGTGGCGCCACCTCCGGGTGGATTTTGCTGAAACGCACCACCAACGGTGTTTTGTCGCAGGGAATGCATTTACCAAATTTCAAAGAAATCCGACAAATTGTTCGAAAGTTATCGCTCGCGAAGGATTTGAACAAACATGTTCAACGGACATGCATTAAAGATTGGAACAAGACCCAGTGGCGCCACCTACAGGCAGATCTTGCTGAAACGTAATACCAAGAGACGTATTGTCGCAAAGAATGCAGATGCCAAATTTCGGAGGAATCCGACGAAGCATTTAGAAGTTATTGCTTACGAAGTATTTGCACGGACATGTCCGTGCATGCACGGACACATAGAAGCAAGACCCCAGTGGCGCCACCTAAAGGCGGATCTTGCTGAAACGTAATACCAAGAGACGTCTTGTCGCAAAGAATGCAGATGCCAAATTTCGGAGGAATCCGACAAAGTATTTAGAAGTTATTGCTTACGAAGCATTTGCACGGACATGTCCGTGCATGCACGGACACAAAGAAGCAAGAACCATTTTAAAGTCCCCGGCCGCGTTGCGGCGGGGGACAATAACACCGAACTTCACCATGAGGCAAGTGTAGATTTACAACAACATACACAGCACTGCTTTTACTTTCGGAATGAAACGTGACAACTGGCGCGCTTGTCACTAAATCACTGGACCTTTATCGTTTTTGTCTTCCTAATCTGTAATTGGACATTCTTCTAAACAATATTTTTGTCCCCCGCCGCAACGCGGCCGGGGACTTTAAAATGGTTCTTGCTTCTATGTGTCCGTGCATGCACGGACATGTCCGTGCAAATACTTAGTAAGCAATAACTTCTAAATGCTTTGTCGGATTCCTCCGAAATTTGGCATCTGCATTCTTTGCGACAAGACGCCTCTTGGTATTACGTTTCAGCAAGATCCGCCTGTAGGTGGCGCCACTGGGGTCTTGCTTCTATGTGTCCGTGCATGCACGGACATGTCCGTGCAAATACTTCATAAGCAATAACTTCTAAATGCTTTGTCGGATTCCTCCGAAATTTGGCATCTGCATTCTTTGCTACAAGACGTCTCTTGGTATTACGTTTCAGCAAGATCCGCCTGTAGGTGGCGCCACTGGGGTCTTGCTTCTATGTGTCCGTGCATGCACGGACATGTCCGTGCAAATACTTCGTAAGCAATAACTTCTAAATGCTTTGTCGGATTCCTCCGAAATTTGGCATCTGCATTCTTTGCGACAAGACGTCTCTTGGTATTACGTTTCAGCAAGATCCGCCTGTAGGTGGCGCCACTGGGTCTTGTTCCAATCTTTAGTGCATGTCCGTGTAAATACTTCGTAAGCGATAACTCCTAAATGCTTTGTCGGATTCCTCCGAAATTTGGCATCTGCATTCTTTGCGACAAGACGTCTGTTGGTATTACGTTTCAGCAAGATCCGCCTGTAGGTGGCGCCACTGGGTCTTGTTCCAATCTTTAGTGCATGTCCGTGGATGTTCGTGCAAATGCTTCATAAGCGATAACTCCTAAATGCTTTGTCGGATTCCTCCGAAATTTGGCATCTGCATTCTTTGCGACAAGACGTCTGTTGGTATTACGTTTCAGCAAGATCCGCCTGTAGGTGGCGCCACTGGGTCTTGTTCCAATATTTAGTGCATGTCCGTGCAAATACTGCGTAAGCGATAACTCCTAAATGCTTTGTCGGATTCCTCCGAAATTTGGCATCTGCATTCTTTGCGACAAGACGTCGCTGGTATTACGTTTCAGCAAGATCCGCCTGTAGGTGGCGCCACTGGGTCTTGTTCCAATCTTTAATGCATGTCCGTTCCTGTTTGTTCAAATCCTTCGCGAGCGATAACTTTCGAACAATTTGTCGGATTTCTTCGAAATTTGGTAAATGTATTCCCTGCGACAAAACACCGTTGGTGATGCGTTTCAGCAAAATCCACCCGGAGGTGGCGCCACTAGAGTTCATTCCATTATTCCATGCTGCAAGTGATAACTTAGAAACACTTGGTCGAATTTCTTTGAAATATCCTACATATGTACCTTCTGGGTAACATGAGAAACGTTGCGGCTCATCGGATTCTTCTCAAATTTGGCATGCATTTACCATGCCAGGAGCTGTTGCTTGGGATTGCCTTTCGCTCACTTGCACTCACAGGTGGCGCCACCTGGTGGCAACATCACAAATTCGTTTCCGTGTAATAACTTGAGAACTGACCATCGGATTCTTCTCAAATTTTGTATGAATGTACCGTGACACAAGATGTCGCTTGATAATGCATTTCACTGACTTGCGCCTAGAGGTGGCGTCACCTGGTGTCAAAATCTAAATCTGGTTTCTGGGCAATAACTTGAGGACCCTCATCGGATTCTTCTCAAATTTGGTATGCAGATGTCCCCACGATACCATGTTCCTTGGGATTGTATTTTCCCCGCTTCTGCCTACAGGTGGCGTCTCCTGGTGGGAAAATTTGTTTCCGGGCAATAATTTGGCAACTGCTCATCAGATTATTTTCAAATTTTGTATTCATATGTGACCCGCCCCAAATAACATGAACACCGGTGGGCATCTAGCACCGGCAATAACTTGAGGACCCCTCTTCAGAGTCTCAAAGTTCATATGCCGATACCATGACATGAGATCTCATTTGGGATTGTGTTTTGCCTGCTTGCACCTACAGGTGGTGACTCCTTGTGGCAAAGTCTAAATTTGGTTTCTGGGCAATAGGTTGAGGATGCCTTCATATTCTTGTCAAATTTAGTTTGCAGATAATATGCCGTGAGTTGTCTCTTGGGGTTGCATTTCGGTTACATAATTTTCATGCTACATGGTAAAGAAAATATATTACAGTAGCAATCAACATTCAGTCAGCCATTCGGAGTTGATCTCAAAACCTGGGAAGGTGGAAAGACCCCTCTGCTTCTTACGCCTGTGAAGTAGCTGTTGCCATCCTCATGAATATCTTCTGAAACCGACAGCGCTTATAAATATTGCTGCCATTTTGGCGGGGGACCTAGCATCCTCTGGCTGCTTGTGGTAGTGAAAATGGTTCACATTTGGACTTTGACTAAAAAAAATTTGCACAAATTATGGCGAGTGCTTCAATACTCGCCATAATTGGAATTTGAGCATGAGGCGCGCGCGAGCGACCACTCGCCTCTCACGGCCAGCACTGCAGTATATTACCAGCGCGGACGTCTTCTTTACGGTGCTACGTCCAAACCAGGTGCTAAACCAAAAGCTAGGAGTTTTTGTTCGAAAAAAGCATATGCGAACCTCGCTACACCTATATTGCAACAGAACTCTTCCACCTACTTCAGTGAAATGTATGTATCTGAAAATCATTGCACCATTTTCCGCAGCTCCGAGTTGTTTCCTGTGGTAGATGTATCTTTAAGCCATCTCGAGTTGATTTAAAGTCTAAGGAGTGACGATATAGCAGGAAAGTAGGACTTTCCTAAGGGATGATTTGCGATTTTATTAATCAATAATGGGCCTGAACACTTTCACAGCCATTGAGAACCCCAGGGCTTTCGGGGCCTCTCACTTCCGTGCTGGAATAGTACCACCCAACCCCTACCCCCCCCCCCCCCTCCCCCATCAGGAAATGCTTCCGCCATGCTTGTCTGTTTATGTTGCTTGTAAGGTCAAATGTGAGTATTGTAATAACTTTTGAACAATTCCATCTAGGCTCTCCAAATTCATACTACATACGCAACTGGTGATTGACTACAAGCCTTTCTAATTTGACTGACCTGTATCAATATTATCGGTCAAAATAAATCTAAGACCTCTATGAATGATGAACAACCAAGTTGGACGTAAAATGCCATTTAGTATTTACTGTCTTTGAGAGAGTTGACGTGAACTACTGACTTGCTCATGTAAAATGGAGCACCGAGGACCATGTGCGAAAGAATGAGCAGTTCGAGAGATCAAGTTAAATTTTGCGACCTGCTGCCAGGATAGAAGAGAAAATGAAGCCACTTGTGCTATAATTTTTAGAGGAGGCTTGTTGAAAAGTTTATCCCAATGAAAACAACAATGGTGAATGCGTTGTTTCCTTAACTCATTCAGTACAGTAGCTTATCCCCGCTGCTTCCAGCTCATGGCAGTCAGTGAAGTTGAATAATTAACTCCAAAACAGGTGTTTGTGTGTTTCTGTCTGCATTGCAGATCCCAGACATTCTGAAACTTATTGCTTTATGCCCTTTTGAAATAATATATTTCAACAAAAACTATGTGTATATTATTTTCCCCAAGAAATGCAGTTTTATAGCAAGTAAAAATCGATAAACTCGACACATTCATAATTTTCAATTGACGATAATGCCGATTATCTATCGATGAACAACCACCACATAAAATAAAAAAAGGCACAAAAAATATGTAATTCCCAAAGATTGTAAGCATATATTTCTTTGATTACAATGCCCAGAAATAACGATGAATAATCGTTTTATATTCGTGGACATTTGTCAGAATATACGTAGCTTGTGATGAGAGACGTCGCTAAAATTGCGAAGATTTTGAAGTTTTTTTTTCCTGTTAAATATCAAGGCGTGTATCTCCACTTTCCCGCGGTTGTTTTCTGTGATCAAAGTCACGTTGGAGAGGGCTTTCCCAATATAGTCCTAGTTACAATGGATGGCTAATATTACGAAAGCTACAATTGGATATAAATATGAATGATCTGTCGTATCTAGTAGTGTGTGCCAATGGACCACGCCAACATTTCGGCTCATCGGTTGGTTGTATTGTTACCACGTGACTAAAACGAAGGCACGCGATTGATCAATTCGGCCATTGCAGTTTTCCAAGCATGACGAAGTGCATTTCTCTCATTATTTCTTCGTTTCACTCGCGATCTTGTTTTAGTTCATTTTTACCCCTCGGCCAATTTTGGCCATGGGGTATTGTCGTCGTCTTGTACGTCCGTCTGTCCGTACGTCCGTACGTCTGTACGTGAGCGAGATAGCCAGAGAACGGTTCCACTGAAGAATTCCAAATTTGGTATGCTTATTTACCTAGTCAAGGACCAGAAGCCTATTTAATTGGGACCTGATTGGGTGAAAACCTTGGCGGCCATCTTTAATTTTATGCGAAATGGATAATGATCCATATCTCGGAAACCATTCAACTGTTCAATACGAAAGTTGGTATACATCATCTATACATCAAGCAACTTTCAATAAATTACCAAACCGGCTTCTCTGATTAGCTGGAAATCCTGGAGGCCATCTTTAATTTATGCGAAATCGATAATGATACATATCTCTGTTACCATTCAGTTGTTTTATATGAAAGTTGGTATGCATCATCGATACATCCAGATACGTTGAATCGGGACCTGATTGACCGAAAACTTTGGCGGCCATCTTTAATTTATGCAAAAACTTTAATGATATATATCTCTGATCCAATTTAAGTGTTCTATACCAAACTTGGTATACAGCATCGATGTATCAACTGACTTGCAATGAATAACCACATCAGTTCCTCTGAGTGGGGCGAAGGATGGTCGGCCATCTTTAATTTATGCAAAATCATTAATGATCTCGTTCTCTGATACCGTTCAAGTGCACGATGTAAAATTTGGTATACATCATCGATGCATCAAGAGACTTACGACAAATGACAGTTCTGGTTTCTCTGATTGGGCGGAAACCTTGGTGGCCATCTTTAATTTATGCAAAATCTTTAATGATGTATATCTCTGATACCATTTCAGTGTTCTATACGAAACTTGGTATACAGCATCAATGTATCAAGAGAAATTTCAATGAATAACCACATCAGTTCCTCTGAGTGGCGAGAAGGAAGGGTGGCCATCTTTAATTTATGCGAAATCATTAATGATCTCTATCTCTGATACCGTTCAAATGCTCGATGTAAAATTTGGTATACATCATTGATGCATCAAGAAATTTATGTAATGAATACCGGTTTCTCTGATTGGACGGAAATCTTAGGGGTCATTTCTAATTGCAAAATTTTTGATAATCTGTATATTTGTGACTTGACTGCTTGGTGTTCCTGACATCTTGGTTCAAATTTAATACATTATGAATGTACCCAGAGCCGAGGGGTTTTTTGATGCGCAGCTTCGTATTTTTTGATAATCTGATTGTTCAAGGTTTAGGCTTTTCAAAGATATATATATATATATGGACATGTTTCACTTGAGGCGCTCGCGTAAAATGTGACATTGAAGATGAAGTGGTGTTTTATTTGACGGCAAAGCAGCGTTGTCTTCTATTAGCGTCGTTGGGAAGGCTCTTAGAAATTATGCCAAAAGTCGTCATCGGGGTTGGGACAGGGAATTAATTTTTCTTTTGGCGTCATTGGTACCGAACGAGTTGAATGATTAATCCGCTGAAGTGCATTGATCACTGGCTTTTAGGTAGTTGGAGTGAAGGGTAATGTATGTCGTGTCTGATAAAACGTAAAGCACATGGGGGAAGATTTCGTTCCATACAGCACCCGATAGATACCCCAGGGTTTCATAGAAGTCCAAATTTTTGCCACCGGATACTGAAAATTCAATATTTTTTTCACCTGAATTGAGTATTTTTACGTTTTTGTCGCCGGCCGACAGACTTCTATTGAGTTTATTTCTAATTTTGCAACCGCCATAAGTAATGTATATAACAAATTTTCATACGACCATCAATGGAGCCTGTCAATACCACTATGTATTTGAATTGTGAAAATAAAGAAACAAACAGATCATTTAACATTAACGTTTTATATTCTTAATTTACCAAGGTCTAAGATACCATCTATTTTCAGCACATTATGTCACATTGTGGATGTCAACAAGACAAGATTACACAAGGCAATTCAAATAAATTTTCAAAATCACAAACTTGGTCATTTTGAATGGAATCGATATATCAATTCCTGGCTGGCAAATCATGTTCAATTTAAGTATGGTTTTGAAACGTTTCAGCTACACTAATTAAAAACCACTTGGATCTGAATCGGACATTCCATTCAAAATCTTACATTTTAATTTTTGCATGGGAATTTCAACTTTTTCTAGAAGACTTGATGCGAAATTTGGCAATATTCGGACTAAAATTATAAGTCCAGTGGAACTCCAGTGTTAGATCCAAAAGAGAAATTAAAAAAGAGATGAAAAGACAACACAAAAAACATTACACGATTGAAGACAAGACTGCCACAACTGCAGCTAGTCCTGGGGACCATAAAAACTCATAAAAATGAAATTAATTAGAGAATTGTGTTTGAAAAGGCGCACCATTTTGTAAACTATTGCGCGAAGGCAGCTGGCTCACTTTCGATACGATCATGCGGACTCCAGACAGATACAGAAGTTTACCATGGTAAGGCTGCAAATAAGTGCCAAACAGTTTGACTTGACCACCCTTATTGAAAGAATAGATTTGCCCATAACGTTTGACCTAAATGTAGTACGGCAGAAATTGGACCATGCTACTTTCTTTGCTTTTTTGACGGGGGCAGGCATTTGAAATGTTTCTGTGCTGCCCTAATGTGGGACACTTGTTTCAGGATAAAACTGATCAGCTAAATTCAATGCCAGAACATGGACGCCTAGTCTAGTAAATTTTGGTTTGTTTGACCACCTGATTAAATTGAAAGAAGTTTTGACAGTATAAAAAAAAACAACTTCAAATCAAAGAATGATCTAGTCAGGTTTATATTGTGGCTAAATCAGTTCGCGGTCTTTGAATAATCCATTCAAACTTTATTAACTACGGTACAATCACACTTTGGTTTCAGTTTCAACATCGTACAATGCGGACGATATGCTAGTTCCTTTACAACAACAACACGACATAATCGTTCATCAACTTTGAGTGAAAACAAATGCCTTGTGCAAACATTACATCGCCCCCTTTTTCATAAATACTATTCAGCGATGGTCAGATATTTACCCGTCCGTTCCAAGGAGAGTTAGACGTCTTTAGGGGCTCATCATTCCCACGTGTCAAACTTTCCGTAGGAAAATTTATTTTTTTCCTGCACGGCGGAGTTCGGAAACCTCCAGATACATTTACTATGAATACAGTTTTTAGGGTTACCGACTGCATGACCCCGATGACATCCGGGAAACGGACATAAATAATTAGCGGTCGGCAAACCGAAGTTTAACCGAGCGGTAACGAATCTCACGGAAATGACCGAAGTTGCCGACCTACTTATTCTGGTATTCCCCATTTCCCGATCGTTTGCCCGCAATATCTTTCGATTATAAATTACGAAATAACGAAGTATTGGCCTTTGGAGACTTAGTTTTTTTCCAAAATTTCAGTTTTTCCCTTCTAAAACACTCGAGACTTCAGTTTTTTGGTGGCAAAATTGAGTTTTTACTGGAGTTTTGACACCGAATACCGGTGTCAAAACACGACGTGTATGAAACCCTGTACCCTTGTAGAGGTATCACTGTACACCACGACATATGGGGCAATTCCGCTTAACCTGTTGAACCAATGAAATCATGGTGCACAACTAAGTTTGCACCGGAGCTCCATTTGTAACCACAAAGAAAGGGGGCCCCAAACACGACCGGTCTGAATGATAGTCACCAGACTACGAAAATTAACAAATTATATTCAGAGAATGCATTTCCCGACATCATAGAGGTTGTTAATGAATATATCGTAAAATGTTTATTTACATTATCATAAATGATGACAAGCAATCCCACATTGAAATGGAATCTCCCCAGTGAAACGCGTAGACGGTGTAGGATAATGTTGCATAATCGTGTGTGATGGGAGCTGCCCTAAAACTGATAGGATAATGGAAAGCTGACATTGTTTCTGGTAGAGTATAACACTAGGCGTTATAGAATGTTTTAATCATGAAAAGTAATGGGGTGAGCCAGTTGATGGCAAAGGGGAGTATGGAAGACCAGTACCTCATTGTAATACAATATCAGGATAGGACTTCATCAATGGAAGTATTGTGATTCAATGAGATAGAAGGCACTGGTGTTCCATTGGTTATAATCAGCTGGATTACCCCATTAGCACATGCACTTGATACGGTAATCTGTCTAACAATTCAATTCCAGGAAGTGAAGTTTTCCATCACAAAATCTGGGGTGATAAAATTTGACAAAATAGTTCCAAATCTTGCATATAATACATTATTTCCTTATTTCAATGATTTTAGAGGGTGATCAAATTTATTAGAACCACTGATTGAATTTTGTCCTCAAACTTGGGGATGATTGAACTTTGATAATTGGTTTGAATTATTATAGGGAATTATAATATGTACTGATTAAAAGATTTGTGGCCTAAATTTAAGCTCCTCCCTAATTTTTGTTTTGCAGATCTTAATGAAAAACGTGCCTGTTATCTGAGAATTGACAGTGACAAGAGGCAGATTTCTGGATTTGACCAGCCCTAGACCACCTTTCTGTTGCTTACTTGCTATATACTTAGCTACAAACATAATAAATTCTAACGTCTGCTTGTTTTGGCAGGACGAGGACATGCAGTATCACTGGGCCAGTCTGTTCTTTAGACCATTTGAATTTTGCGATCGGAATTGTTCCAGCCTTGTTTTCTTTTCCTGAGAAGGAAATTAATTTTTCTTCAAAATTTGATACACTGGTACCTTTCCACAAGGCACAAGACCCTGGGGTTGAAATGTTCACCAAGTACTTACAGGACATTTGTCAAGAATTGTCCGGCACATAATTGAACTGTGAACTGAAAAACTGCAGGACATTACCAATTTTCTGCCGGACATGTCCTGCAAATAGATAGCAATTTTGACCCCTGATGGCTTTAGCCACATCGGTCTGGAGACGGCAAATATGTTTTCGGGCACATTAGAAATCTAACCAGTACTGTCCAAATTTTGATAGTGATGGTTTGCCATGTCGGACAATCGGATGCCGAAGTAATATCCTTGAACGGGGTATTTCAAATAACACCCCACAAAAATCACAACAGACACCTGTGTAAGTGTGTATAACTAATTGAGTGTGTCTAGAAAGCTAAAGTTGATTTGGTGTTTTCTTTCATTTCATTCTCAGGAACTTTACAAGGACTCAAAATGGCAGATGACTTTGATGTTGAAGCTATGCTTGAGGCTCCTTACAGAAACCGGGTATGTTGTTTAATTATTTAACTTCATTTATTCAGTTTTGAGAAAAAAATATGTATATTGATGATCTAGTGATCTACGTTTTATGTGCATGTTAAAAATGTTATTCAAGCAATGATATTGATCGCACCTGGTATGAGGGGCCTGTATGTCCATAAACATTTTTGGCAATTTTACAAAAATCCAGGTCTTTAGTATCATGCTTTTATCACTAATAACAGACCGCAACACAACCCCAAGTCGGACACCTACCCACTCCCTATAGCAGTGTGTAAGGCTCAACAACAAAAATGTTTGTTTATGATCACCTGCTCACCAGGAAGGGGAACGGGTGGCTAGAATCTATGAAATGGACGGTCATTTTGTTTTATCAAATGAGCCGTATACATGAATAGTCCCCATGGGATCGGAATGGAAAAAATGCCTTTGTGGTGACAAATTTTACATAGTGACAGAAATTTCACCTGTTCCCCTTATTTCCTAGCTAATTACTGATGTAGAACTAGGTGCTGGTACCAACATTGTGTAACCATTTGTATACCAGTCTCGAGTTATGGTATTGGTAAGTTTATGTTAATGTGAAGTGAAATTTGTCATCAATTTTCTACCAATACTGATACATTGTGCGCATTTTATTCTATCACTAGATTTCCACTGTTACAGCTACATGTACATGTAGTCCATCCCCAGGCTTTGCAGGCTTGAAAGGTATTAATTTACAAGGGATTTCTCATACATCTGAATGGGACCAATTAAACCACCTCTCTTGCCCGGTAATGAGTATATCCAGTATGAAGACGATTGTCATTAATCGCCACATAAACTAGTTTTTGCATGTTGACTGTATTTTTTCGTACACTATTTCTTATTGGTGAAAGGGATTTGTAAAATTGTTTTTATATTAGACTGTACCCTATTTATGTCTGAAAGTTTATTACCTCTCAAATTACCAACAAATATAATTTTCCTTCATTAATATGACATTATGTTCATAATTTACAATTAATAAAAAAATTTCAAACAACTTATGCAGATGGGTAAAAAAAAAATATATATATATATATATATAGATATATGCAAGTGTAGACTGGCGTTTGACTTAGCATAGTATTGAAATTCTGCCCATCCGTCTCATCTCAGGGTTTGACAAGGGAGGCTGAGCAACCGAAGGCGGAGCGAAGGGCTGCACGACATTCTCACACAGGGATGTTAGCATCACTGAATATTGTTCTTAGTGTGCAGTGTCTTGTACATGATTCACTGTACCACGGTACGAAAGGAGACGACCAGTGTATCATGTTGTAGCTGCGTCATCTATATTGCTGTAAAATTTGGGACTGCCAATCCATAAAATTCATAACTTGGTAAATTAATGGCAGGGAGGGAAGGGCCCTTTGTTTCTAGTATGTTTGGGTAATCTTTGTAGAAGAAACTGAATGGATGACCGTGAAAACACACAAATTAATATTGTGGTTGTACTCTTTGACACCAGATGGTCAGATTCACTGATCTGGTTGTAATTTCAAATCGTCAATAGCACGCCTACTGTGATGATCTGGGCCTGTGTTGAAGAGCCCAATCTGTGGTCACAAGGTTATCGCAGCTAGTTATACTTTGAGCTCGTCCAGGTAAGTGAACAGTGTAGCATGGCTTCCTTGTGACAAAAACAGCAGCTATACAAAACCAACCCAGAAAACATTCGAGAGAAGGTAAGAAAAAGGACTATCTCTGATGTCAAAGAGTACAAACTGATTTGTCTTTGTTCAGTTGGTAGGAATATCTTGTTTGTAACTCAATCATTTCAGCAGTATTTAATACTTTCCATTCTAAGTATAAATGACTAATGGGTAATTTTCAATTTTCTCCTTTCTCTCCCCTGTAAACTTGCCATCGATTGCTGATGAACCTGTTATGGTTCTGTTCTCATTGCTGTTGTTTTGGACATCTTAGGATGAAGGAGGCCGAACTGCAGAGCCCGTGGAGAAATCCAAGAAGTGAGTAAATCATTGTCAATGGGGGACTTGCACAATACCAAGAATCCAATTATCAATTTTGGTCCTGTTAACTAATCAACCGACAGAACGTACATTCCTGGTTTATCTTATGGTTCTAATGTGCAAGCCTCCCATTAAAAGCATTCTTATCAATGTCATACAGATCTGTTTTCCCGTATTGCTGATCATTCAACAGTTAACTTTTCACAAATTATTCTCACTCGCATAGCATTGTGTCCGTCTGCCTAGTGCTATCCTATCCATCAGTCTCTGGTGGATCGAGAATACGGTCGTGGTACAAGAGACTTCTATTTGAAGAATAATTCAAACGGTTTCTTTAATATCAGAAAATTATGTAAAGGGTGCAAGGATTGAAAAAAATCTTGTTTTTATCTGTTAAAAAACTAATGTATGTTCAAACCATTACATGCCATTATAAAATGGCGAACTGCTGCACATGCATGTGTCTGTGGTTAAACCTGTCTATTATCCTTAACAACTGGTGTTGAACCTTTGTAGGAAGAAGCGCAGTAGGAGCAGAGAACGGGAAAGAAAGAGGTAAGTTGGTTTATTAAATTAAGTCGTAAAAATTAAATTCTCTAATCATTACAATTCATTCGCCTCCAATTTTGTGAACACAATTCAATCGGTC
The DNA here is from genome assembly GCA_036873755.1 of Hanleya hanleyi. Classification (NCBI taxonomy): domain Eukaryota; kingdom Metazoa; phylum Mollusca; class Polyplacophora; order Lepidopleurida; family Hanleyidae; genus Hanleya; species Hanleya hanleyi. Next base: position 35,346 of record JAVTVY010022457.1, on the reverse strand, counting down.
GTAATAAGTTTGATCACCTTCTAAATCATTGAAATAACAACGAAATTATGAGTACCCCCTCTCGTCTTAAAACTCGGGGAAAATTTAACTTCCTGTGATTGAATCATTCAGAGGAATTACCATAAGTTGCATATTGCCATTGCATGACTAGTTAAATTGTCAAGATATAACAGAAAACCTGGAGAGTATCTTGGTTGAGTCCATGTTTTATAACTAACAGTCATATTGAAATTATGGTTTTGTGCAGACTTCTTGCTTTGCAAAATAGCCTGTGAACATAATGGGAGGGAGGGGGGGAGGGTGGTGTACAAAATCTTTGAGACAATCAAAAGCATGATGAAATGAGGGACATTGATATAAATTAATACAAAAGTACTAACCCCCGTTTCAGGAGTAGGAGTAAAAGCCGGGATAGAGACCGCAGTAGGCGAGATAAAACCCATGGGAAGCGTCGGAGCAGAAGCCGAGAGAGACGAGAGAGGAAGCGCAGCAAAAGTCCACCGAAGAAGAACCGGGATAAAGATCCACGACGACGTAGCCGTAGCAAATCTCCCATATACAAGTTTGGACGACCTCAAAGAGACAAGAAAATCCGGAGTCGCAGCAAGAGCCCCCCCTACAAAAAGTGAGTGAATAATGTAATTTTGAGATTGATGGATCAGAAAACTGGTAGTTTTAGATGTATGAAATTTCTACCTAGAGACCATATTTCGCATTTTTTTCTGTAGGTTGATTATTTTGAAAATGGTTGGAGATTGTTTGCAAACCTAGTTCTGCCTGAAGAGTATTGATAACTGGACAGTTCTTTTGTTTTATGGCTTAATGTCACACTCAACGTTGTCCGTTTGGTTGGTGGAGGAAGCCGGAGTACCCGGAGAGTACCACTGCCCATCTGGGCAGTTGTAATCTATAGCTTCAATACTGTTTTTCAGGGAACCCCAATCAGAGCTCACTCCAGAAGAAAGGGATGCCAGAACAGTATTCTGTATGCAGTTGTCAAATAGAATCCGACCAAGAGATTTGGAAGAATTCTTTTCCTCAGTTGGCAAGGTGAGACTGCTCTGCAAATCATTCATGTATCCCTCTTTGTAGAAGATTTTAAACAGCAGGTACACAGCCTAAATTGTCAAGATTTGGAACAGTCGGGTTCTCAAACATTTCTGTTCGCAAACAAATAAGTATTCAAAACACCTTTGGGCCAAGTGACATTCTTAAGAAAAAGATGTGGTACGGTGGTCAGACTTTTATGGCTATAGTAGCAATATGTGTGGAAGTCTGGACCATTTAACTGTTCAACAGTGTTTGTCATAATTTGCTGTGATAGTGAATTTCGGTGGTGAACAGGACATCCTGTCCCCAACACAGTTACACTAAGAATACGAAGCTGCGCATCTGAAAACCCCTCGGCTGTGGGCTCCAGCCATTCATAATGTATTCAACTTAAACAAAGATGTCCGGAACACCAAGCAGTCAAGTGACAAATATACAGATTATCAAAAATTTTGCAATTAGAAATGGCCCCTAAGATTTCCGTCCAATCAGAGGGACCAGTCAGAATGTTCGGTCGTTCACTCGTTTTTACGACCAAAAAAATCTACTGACGAGTAAAACTGAAGCCCAGGTCGTCCACCTGACGATCCAAAAAAAATTGGCTTCCGTAAGAAAAAATGCCAATATCATGCATTTTTATCGTCAATTTCGCAGCCGAGATGGCAATTTTTATTCGGCATGTTTCCCGCATGCTTTCGGAAAGCCGTGTTTACTTCCTGTCCGTAATTTAGCGATTGTGAGTCCGGCTGTTCATTCGGGTCTGATCGGGGAAAGTCGGCATTAAGCGCAATGATGGCAGACGCCATTTTGTGCTATCTCATCACACCGGGAGTCCATGCCAATGTCTTCATGAGTCGCGGGATGTGAATACATTTTATGATTATCTATGGCCGTCCACCACCGGATTACGACCATAATGGCAGGACTGTTAAGATATTTTCAGCGAGCCGAAACCCGCAATGTGCCTCAGTTAGTCGCCACACCACCAGTGACAACAACAACGCAACGGCAGGCATTGCGGAACCAGAAACTAAGAAACAAAAATTGAGTGACAGTACAACTCGCTTACGGAAATATCAGCCACACTGGACAAGCGGTAGGGAATGGCTAACAGTTTCTGACATCAGAATAAAACGACAACAAAACTTCACTTTTGGTTTTCATGTATTTATTTCATCAATGTATTACATGTACATCAAGTTGAGAATGATTTCATACTCGTTATCTTTCGATTATGGGCTTATAAAATCCATCTGAATGTTGGCTGAATTTCAAATGTCGGAACTGATGTTAAGATGGATGACCTCAATCTCACTGGGATGACCTCAATTTTTAATGAAATGGAAATGTGGAACATTTTGACCCCTGCCAGTATTCATTACATAAGTCTCGTGCTGCATTGATGATGCATACCAAATTTTACATCAAGCATTTGAATGGTATCGGAGATGGAGGTCATTAAAGATTTTGCATAAATTGAAGATGGCCGACCCATCCTTCCCGACACACTGAGGAACTGATGTGGTTATTCAATCGTGCAAGTCTCTTGATGCATCGATGCTGTATACCAAGTGTCGTATAGAACACTTAAACTGTATCAGAGATAAACACCATTAAGCGGAGACGCGCATTGACATATCGGGGCTGAACAATAAAAAAATTGAAAATGAGATTTTGTATTTTTTACGTCCATAATGTGCCCAAATTTCACATAAATAAATTTATTGGCTGACAAAATCATTGAAAATAGTTTAATTAATACCTAATTACTCGTGTTGTTAAACTGTCTCTGACATTATTCGCCTAAAACCGCTGAAAACGTCAATTTTTAGTCGTTGACAACAATCATTTCCAGGTCCAGATCGTTGGCGTTGTTGTTGTCGCATATCGTTGGAAAGCGGAAGTTACAAGCTGTAACGTGAATTTGAGTTAGATCGGCAATCTCTGCCTCAATCCGGTGTATTCCCGAGAGAAAATATAGTAAAACTTTTACGGAAACATCCATATATGGCAGAAGCTCATTATCATATGTCTCGGGGTCTCGGAAACATCCTTTTATGGCGAAAGCTCATTACCATATCACTTCCGTGGACAGCGGAGCTTCCCGAGTGACGTCAATTGAGGCCTGTGGGCATGCGCGATCGGTCGCTTCCTTAGCAACTGCTCAGAAGGAAATGGTGGCTGTTTCATCGCTTCAACTGTTTGAAGCGTGAAAGAAACAATAAACTAGAGGTTCCGCTTTGACCCTTGAGTTGCCGCTCCGGCATGAAGCCTATGCTGGTTGTTTTTTTAAGCAAAAACATACGTCTCCCTCAACCTCCCACCTTGTCTTGAGTGGGCACATAATTTAAGGAAAAGTGCTATAAAATGAATGTAGCAAAAAGTATCCTAAACAAAGCTGCGCATCTAAAAATATTAATTACAAAGAGGCGATTTTCATTGTTGCAGTAACCCAGTGAGGACTCGGGATTTATATAGCAATGAGTGGATTGCCGACATCTACAGCATCCAACCAATGTGAAATACATGTAATTGTGAAGCATCAACTATTTCGAAACTGATCACATTATAGGAAAGATGAAAAACATACAAGAGCCACACTAATAGTATACATGCTGTACCGTATAGAAGTTTCATGCATCTGCCTTCAGTAGTTTCCAAGATATGGAGTAAACAAAAATTGGACAGACAGATAAGCACATTTTGCATGGACCCACGCAAGCACTAGCTCACACCAAAACCTAATTAGATCATAAGGCCATTTCAATGAAGCTTCCATCCAAGTTTGGTGAAATTCCATTGAGTAGTTCTCCAGATATCTTGCAGACACGGTCTGTATATACATGAACAATTAGATGGACGGACAGACGATGGACACGGATAAATGCACACACACACCCAAACCTAATCAAATCAGGGGGCTGTCTCAATGAACCTTCCATCCAAGTTTGGTGAAATTCTGTCAGTAGTTCTTCAGATATCTTGCAGAAAGGGCCTGTATATACATATACATGGACAGACGGACGGACACCGAACATGGACGAACGTACACACAAACTAAAACCTAATCAGATGAGAGGGCTATCCCAATAAAGCTTCCATCCAAGTTTGGTGAACTTCCGTCAAGTAGTTCTCCAGATATCTTGCAGACAAGGCCTGTATATACATGTACAAGTAGATGAACGGACGGACGGACATGGATGAATGCATGCACACATACACCAAAACCTAATCAAATGAGGGGGCTATCCCACTGAAACTTCCATCCAAGTTTGGTGAAATTCCATCCAGTAGTTCTCAAGATACCTTGCAGACAAGGCCTGTATATACATGTACAAGTAGATGGACGGACGGACACCGGACACGGATGAATGCACGCACAAACACCAAAACCTAATCAAATGAGGGGGCTATCCCAATAAAGCTTCCATCCAAGTTTGGTGAAATTCTATCCAGTAGTTCTCAAGATATCTTGCAGACCAGGCCTGTATATACATGTACAAGTAGATGGACGGACACCGGACACGGATGAACGCATGCACACACACCAAAACCTAATCAAATGAGGGGGCTATCCCAATGAAGCTTTCATCCAAGTTTAGTGAAATTCCATCCAGTAGTTCTCAAGATATCTTGCAGACAAGGCCTGTATATACATGTACAAGTAGATGAATGGACGGGCGGACACCGGACACGGATGAATGCATGCACACATACACCAAAACCTGATCAATGAGGGGGCTATCCCAATGAAGCTTCCATCCAAGTTTGGTGAAATTCCATCCAGTAGTTCTCGAGATATCTTGAAGACAAGGCCTGTATATACATGTACAAGTAGATGGACGGACGGACACGGATGAATGCACGCACAAACACCAAAACCTAATCAAATGAGGGGGCTATCCCAATGAAGCTTCCATCCAAGTTTGGTGAAATTCCATCCAGTAGTTCTCAAGATATCTTGCAGACAAGGCAAGGGGACGGACAGACATCCATCCAGACAGACAGACAGCACAAACACTAGATGTCTCCCCCCAACATAGTTGGGGGAAACATAATCATGCCTATGCACAATTTTTGTATCGTTTGAATGCGCCAAATTGTCGAGGAAATAGTAGAAACGAATCATGGCTGTATAAACCAAATAAAACTACAGTTTTTACGCTCCAGAGCACCACTTTGATGGCGTACACCCAACCATTTGGCTAGCAAATGTTTATGGCCCATTTTCTCTAAAATCAGTTTTCCGGCCAAAATCGTTCCTAAGGAAAAATCGTTTGCTGCTATTTCTTTATGGATCTTCAAGAAAAATTCAGGGAATATTCCTACGATATGGACACACATTATTAAATGGTTTTCAGTGGGAAATTATGTTATGTGGCTGTTACCCGGGAACCTTTTGTGGCAATTTTTTTCAGTGAAAAGTATTATCAACTTTGTGTTTGTGTAAATCAATGATTATCACCATAATACCATATAAAAATGTTCTAATAATGTGCATACATGCTCAGTAATGTAAAATATAAATGTTTTGTGCAATAAAAATCAAAACGCAGGTCAAACGATTTTTCCTCGTGACGTTTATTGAAAATGGCCAGGTGGCACTGCTGGTGTGGTTTTAGTCACTTCACCATCCTGAAAATTTGCATACAATCATATTTTATCAATCCCTGCACCTGTACAAAATGTCATGGTCCTAGGTCTAACAGAACCGGAGATCCAGCATATGCTATATAGTCATGTAGCATCTCCCCTTAAGGCCGACTGTGTTTGAACCTATGTTTCAGGTCAGCTGCTGATGAAAATTCAATGAGGGAGGGAGGTCAACACAACACAAATCATAAACTCAACACGAAATAAAAAACACGGCAGCAAAAAAATTATATTTGATTTTGACATTTTCATTTGAGCTGGGAAGTTGTACCGGTTCACCGGTTATTTGATTTCCCGCCACTTGGATTTGCTGGACTAAATGTTTGAACGTTATTTTTTCATTAACTGCCACCCCCTCCAATCCAAATACGTTTCCTTGGGTTTGCTTGAGGCAATTTTAAGACAGATATATTTCTCCGCCTCCACCCCGATGTCCATCATGGCGGCCGACGCATGCTGAACATATTAAAGTAAGGGTGTATGCAAAACCGCGACTGAGAACACACTCGGATCAGCAAGACCATTTTCATTTGTGAAATCCGTATATTTCTTTCGTTCCATTGTATAAATATTTACTCGCACTAAATATTAAAAGATATTATTGAAAGACAATATATTGTTTACAGAATCTCTGCCCGACTAATTTGTTTAATTCTCCAAAACATGCGCGGTCCTTTTCCACCGTGTCGATGAATCCGACTTTTATATCATTTCTCTGGACAGTGACCTCACCATTGTGCGAGTCGGGAACCATATAGCTCCACAATATTATGTGATTGAACTGGGTTCCCTATATTTACCATGCCGAGGAAGCATGATTTGCGTTACAGTCGACGAAATAAAGATCGATGGTGTTTTATCGAAAATGTAATGCGGAAGACGCGAAAGTTTTAGATCTTTGGTTAGTAAATTCCCCACAAAATCGCCTAATAACCGTCAAGTTTGAAATATACAGGATTGTTCAGAAATAATCAACGCGCATGTTACACCATACACACGTAATATCGGTAAATTCAATGCGGGCGGCTGACCCGAAACACAGGTACCAACACAGCCGGCCTAAGTGGCTGTTACCTGGGAACCTTTTGCAGCAATTTTTTTCAGTGAAAAGTATTACCAACTTTGTAGTTGTGTAAATCAATGATTATCACAATCATACCATATTAAAATGTTCTAATGTGCATACACACTCGGTAATGTAAAATATAAATGTTTGGTGCAATAAAAATCCAAACACCGGTCAAATGATTTTTCGTTTATTGAAAATGTCATAGGTGGCGCTGCTGGTGTGGTTCTAGTCATGTGACCACCCTGAAAATTTGCATACAATCATATTTTATCCTTCTCTGCACCTGTACAAAACTTCATGCTTCTAAGTTTAGCAGAACCGGACTTCCAGCATATGCACCCAAGTCAACCAGCATCTCCCCTTAATGATTTTGCATAAATTAAAGATGGCCACCAAGGTTTCCGCCGAATAAGGGAAAATGGTTTGGTCATTCCTTTGAAGTTTCTTGATGCATCGATCTGTACTAAGTTTCACACTGAGCAGCGAATGCGGGTGGGTTCAGGTTCCTGTTGCTTCAATGCATTTTGCTGAGAAGCAACAGGAACTTGATAATGTGATGTCTAGCACTGTAATATCACTTGTCTTTATTGCACCATGTAAACGTCCTGTCTGTGTCTTGTCCTCAGTGTTTTATATGGAGGGTGTCTGGTTCCATGCTGCTTCAAAGATTTCTTCTGTGAAGTCGCCGGAACACAACTGGGCTGGGTGGTGCTTAGTTGGTTCGTCATGATATAGCTGAAATATTGTTGAAAGCGACGTTAAATTGTATTCACTCGCTTGCTCTGAACAGCGAAATGGTACCCGAGATGCACAAGATTAATGGTTTCACATAAATTAAAGATGGTCGCCAAAGTTCCCACCCGATTGGGTCAAAATTTAATAGGGTTCTGGGTCACGAGCATTTGGTGTGCCTAGGGTAAGTCGTTCTAAAGATGTCTTGGTAACGAGAAAGGTGTGACGAACGGGCGGACGTACATGACGACAATACCCTTCGGCCAAATAGGGGTAAAAAGTGAAAGAGGTATGTTCCCTGTGTCAAGGATACAACCCCAGTTCTCAGGTAGCTTTTCATGAGAGACAAGCTATTGATATGTAAAATAGATAGTTAATATTGCTTAACTATTTGTTGTCGCTATATTGCTAATGTTCTATTCATTTTCTCCTGTACCAGGTGCGAGATGTGCGGTTGATCACAGACAACAAGACGAGGCGATCCAAAGGGATTTCCTATGTGGAGTTTGAAGATACAGATTCTGTTCCACTCGCTTTGGGTCTAGCAGGACAGAGGTTACTTGGTGTGCCCATCATTGTACAGCCGTCTCAGGCAGAGAAGAATAGACTGGCCAATGCTGCCAACAATCTCCAGAAGGGCAACTCGGGGCCCATGAGACTCTATGTGGGCTCATTACACTTCAATATAACAGATGAAATGTTGAGAGCCATATTTGAACCTTTTGGCAAGGTAAGATCCGACTGCTCTAGATAAATGATGTAAACTTTGATATTAAACAAAGTTAACCATGGTAAAGATTTAAATAGTAAGAGCATGTTAACCCTTATCGACTCGGACGTATATGTTCGGAGAAACCTTCGGACGTTTGGTCGTCTTTTGAAACAGTTCGGAGCCACGTGTGGAAAAATCGAACCAGACCCGGCTCACTCCATCTAAACCGTATTATTTCATTAAATATTTGACGTAAGTTCGGTGCTTTTTACTAAAAGAGAAATTTGGATATGTGAAGATAATCTACAAATGTAAAACAGAGCGCCATTTATTCAGAAAAGTTAAAACGCGTAAAATGAATCTTGTTTACAAGCATCTGCAACGAAATCCAGGCAGACACTCTCCGCGTTCGAGCTATCAAATTGAAGGGCAACAACTCTGCTTTCATTTCCACACAAGCTATTTCCGTCACGTAGTAGAAATGCATCAATGTTATTGAGTAAATTGTTTTGAATCCTTTTCATTCAACCCGCGAAAATTCTGATCACCTGACGTAACCCGACTTTCTGATTGGTCAAACTGCTCATTAACATAAGATATTGCTGATAATGCATGCGCCGTGGCCGAATTCGACAGTCAGAATGGCGTTTGGCTTCAGTGGCTCACGTCGCATAAACAACAGGATTTTTACCGATTTATATGGAATGTTTAATAAATTTTCAATATTCGTTATGCTACGAGTAATCAGGATTACATACAGTGACATCTATAAGAATTTAGACAAGTTATTTAGTCAAGATGAAGCAAAACAGACCGTCCATTGGTAGTATTCTGAACGTGATAAAATTCCTTACGCGAGTTTTATGGTACACTATTATTGTCGAATTGCGATTCCTAATTATTTCTAAAGCTGTAAAATGCCAAATATGTTCTGAATGTATGTTCAGGGGTTTAAATTGATGTATTGTGCATCAAATACCATCCATTATTTCAATTTATTTATCAATTCCAATGACTAGACAGTCGCCGTTTTTGAGCCCATTTTGAACAGTTCAACTCTGCTTGACAGCCTGGCACTCGGACTTCGACATGCGTATAACTGTCCGACAGCACTAGGGTTAAGAGTTCTTCATTGCCTCTGTAGATTTCAAACAGTGCATTAGGGCTGTTCCAGAAAAAAAGTACATGGGGGGGGACAGAAGGCACTTTATATATTTATGTATGGGTCATGGGGTAAAACAGTTAAATAATTACATGGGTGGTTGCCTGATGGATAAACATAATGGCATTTTGTTGGTTAAATATTATATTCAATAATATGGGTGGTGGGGATAAAATTATATTTCATTACATGGGTGGTGGGGCAAAAATAAAGTGCCTTCTGTCCCCCCCATGTACTTTTTTCTGGAACAGCCCTTAGCCAAGAATTTGGATACATAACAAAAAAAAAAATCAACGAGATACTGCGAAAAAATGCAATTGAAATGTTAATTTTCCCCCCATGTACTTTTTTCTGGAACAGCCCTTAGCCAAGAATTTGGATACATGACAAAAAAAAAAATCAACGAGATACTGCGAAAAAATGCAATTGAAATGTTAATTTTCCGGTCAGTTCGGGACTTGATGGAGAAGTTAGATATTGAAATGAAAAGCCTGTGTACCCCTCTCTTTAGGTGGATGACATCAAGCTGATCCGAGATCACGAGACGTCCAGGTCCCAAGGATATGGCTTCATTACGGTATGTAACATGACAAGCATGAGACAACATACAATATTTCCAGTGGATTTGATGTAATGTAATGGTTATTTTTTCTGTAAAATATTGAAGGATTCTACTAAGAAAGCTGATTGTCCAAAGTTTGGCAAAATACTGTGATAGCTTCAAGTTCTTGTACCGTAACATTCTATCTGTCACCGGATTCAAAAATTCCCCACCCTCCAAAGAATTATCATGCAATGGTATGTTTTGTTGGAAGTGATTTACACCATCACTCATGTTATGTCATCTGCAGTTTCACCATTCTGAGGAAGCCAAGAAGGCTTTAGAGCAGTTGAATGGGTTTGAAGTGGCTGGCCGACCAATGAAAGTAAATCATGTGACTGAGCGGGCAGCAGAGAGCCAGGGCACCTCATTACTGGATAGTGATGAAATGGACAGAGCTGGGATAGATCTGGGAGCCACTGGTCGCTTACAGTTAATGGCCAAACTGGCAGAAGGTAAGTCCAGTTGTTCACATCCAAAAATGTGTACTCGGGGCCTGATCTAGTCAGTTTTCGAGCCCGTTGCAACGGGTTCCGGATACTGCACATTCACACTATGGGAAGGTTAATATTAGCTGTTTGCAAACTACCAACTAGGAATGGAAGGTTGTGGAGGATATATTTGATTATTTAATTCCGCTTGAGGTCTTCAAGTATCCATGTGAACATTGGCAGCTTTCTTTGAGAGGTTACATTGAGAGGCTTGCCTCAGTCGCCAACCTTTCATATAGGTCTATTCTATTCTATAGGTTATTATTTTACCTTTCATAGTACAGGCTTGATTTGATTTACTTATTCTTTTACAAAGCAGTACATGACAGCTGCTGACTTTTCCAATAAAATGGCTCGAAGTCTTGAATAAATGGCAGTGATAATACCTGTTTGATACTTTATCTTCGCAGGAACTGGTTTCCAGATTCCGCAGTATGCAGCCAGTGCCCTGAACATGAACTCTAATAATTCTGGGGCAGGTGATACATCTCCCCCATTACCAAGTGCTGTGGGCCCTGTACCACCACCTGTTCAGTCACAACCGCTACAAGCACCCGCTCCCACCTCCACAGCTCCTCCTATAGCTACACAGTGCTTCATGATCTCCAACATGTTTGACCCGATCTCGTGAGTATATTACTTCCAGTTTTGAGCAGAATTATGTGTGCGTGGATCATTCAGTCTATTGAACAGCTGAACATTGCCAATTGCAGTGAGTGATACTCGACAATCTTCGCTGGAGTATGAACATGCACAGCGGAGTGGTATTGTAGCTGTCCTGTTTTCTCTCAATGAGATACTAGTGTGATGTACAACCACCGATGGTTGGCTCTGTAATGGCCATTCATTACTCGTGCTGCTAGAGAAATTAAATTATAAAACTCTTGGATATTAACTTAACTATTGCAGCTAAATTCCAAGAGCGAAATATTGGTCCGTCTTCTGAGTAACAGCCACAATAACAAAAGAGACATAATACAAAGGCATGAAAAATAGAAGCTTATGCAAAATAGTGACCAAAATGTATCGAGATTTGAAAGTTTGCTGAAGAAAGGCACTTGCTATTTCGACTACAGGGCATTGCTTAGTTGTGCGCCACAGCTGTGTTGTTGGTCTGATTGAACTGAACATTCATTGTAACATAATTGATACTTAGTTTACATTAATTCTTATTTTCCTGGGCAAGCCTTAAAACACTCTATCAGAAAGGAAGTTTTCAACATTGCAACATAGACCATAGCTGCTACTCGAAAGGGAGAACTGAAGTAGGAATTGTAATAATTACTTTACTCTCTATTGACCAATGAAAGTTGTGAAAACTTTGTTTCTTTTGTAGGGAGACAAACCCTACATGGGATCAGGAAATACGAGATGACGTTATTGACGAGTGTAACAAGCATGGGGGTGTACTTCACATCTACGTAGACAAGGCATCTCCACAAGGAAATGTATATGTTAAATGTCCAAGTATAGCTGCAGCAGTTGCATCTGTCAACGCGTTGCATGGGCGATATTTCGCAGGTATGTTTATTGAGTCAAGTTTCCCCCCGTTTTAAGGGCTGTTGCAGAAAGAACGTTGTTGGAGGGGAGGCACATGTAGCAACCACCCAAAGAAATTTAATTGATTTTCACCTATATCGCCATGTTATCAAAATGAATTAGCCACCACCAGAACAAACGGCAGGTCATACAAAGTTAATTTACTCAGGCTCCTATTTTCAAGAAGGAAGCAGGATGTGATCGTGGTCCCCTCATGTTCTGTCTATATCTGGGAAAGTTTTCTGTCTACAGTTCCAATTTTTTTGTGAGTGGATACACTAGGTGGAGATGGGTTGCACAGCAAATTTCAGGTCGTGGTCAAAGGTCACCGTGAGCTAAAAATCTGGGAAATTGAAAACTGCTAATGTTTCGTGAGTGGATTCACCAGGGGGAAAAAGATGTCCCATACCAAAACTGGAGTCATAGGTCACCAAAATCCCCAATTAGGGTGAGACGAGTCATGTACTGCTATTGAGGTTAAGGACACTGCGGCCTCAAAATCAGGAAATCATTACAAATAGCATTCATTTGCGTCTGTAGATTCATCAAGTGGAGACGATGGGTTGCTTGCCTAAATTTAGGTCAAGGTCACTGACCCCGAAATCCAAAAATCATTCCAAATCACATTTAATTCATTACTTTTACCAAGTGACTAATATGTGCAGTATACTGCTGTCGTGTGTGGGTGTATATTGAAGCCAGTTTTGGTTTTTGTTTATTCATTTATTTTCTTCATATTAGCATTGAAACCAAGGTAACATTCTAAGGTTAATACTTTTAATGAAGCAATCTTGTTATTTGCGCTGAAAACTTACCTCACTTCCACTCCTTGCATTTCTTGTTCTACATGAAATCATCTAGTAAGAATTTGAATGACACAGTTCTCTCCCCTGCTAGTCACCTGACTGCTCACTTACCCATAATTCCTTCTTCTTGTTCCTACTGCTTCGTGGGTCAGGAAGTAAAATTGTCAGCTCCGTGAAATTACCTATTTCTAGCGAAATCACTTGCAGTTGGATTACCTCAGACGTCTGATAATTCTTCAAGAAGTCCTTTGGGAAGTATTCTATAAGTTATCAACGAAATTATGGCTCATAATATGTCTCAAATGTCATGCATGTCTTGTGGTGGTGGCAAGCCTGTCTATGACCTTCACTCCACGTGTCCTCCATGCCGCCAGGGAAGAGTATGTACATGGGACACGGCCTGTGAAGAATGTATTGTGTGGGCGCCCGGCATATTCCAAGTGTATCTGGCCGGGTCACTGGCAGCTAATGAGGAAAATAATGTTGTTATGTCTACCAATCTCGCCAATGAGACATACGCAGGGATTCATAGAAGTCCAGATTTTACGAACCGAAGTCCGGAAAATTGAGTTTTTTTTACAGTCAAATTGAGTTAAAATATAATTTATCGGCATTTTTCCCCCTAAAGTTGAGTATATAAATTTTTTACAAACCAGGGTGATTTTTCCCCACAAAGTTCTGTACTAAATAGAATACATAAAATTTACAACTTCATAGCAGGCATCCTGCTTTGCTAAATAAAACAATTATTCACAAGTTATATCAATGACAAAGTAAAATACTTTGCGATGATAAAACAATATTTTTCTTGCAGTTTGTAAAGAAATAGGCTGTCCACAAACCTATTTATACAGTTTTTACCCCTCGGCCAAATTTGGCCTAGGGGTATTGTCGTCATCATGTACGGCTGTCCGTACGTACGTACGTCCGTACGTCCGTCCGTCCGTTACCGCGATATCTACAGAACCGTTTCATGCATGGCAACCAAACTTGGTACATCTATTTATCTTCACGTAAATCAGAAGCCTATCGAAAATGAGTCATCTCGGACAATATTTTGCAGAGTTATGCCCCTTTTTACAAATAAAAATCCATTTATGATTTGTTATTGTGATAATTTCAGAACCGTCCCATATACAACATCCTAACATGATACAGTGGTTTCTCTTGACCTGAACTAGGTGCCTATCAAAAATGAGTCGTGTCGGAAAGTATTTCGCAGAGTTATGCCCCTTGTCTAATAAAATCCGTTACCGCGATATCTACAGAACCGTTTCATGCATGGCAACCAAACTTGTTACATCTATTTATCTTCACGTAAATCAGAAGCCTATCGAAAATGAGTCATCTCGGACAATATTTTGCAGAGTTATGCCCCTTTTTACAAATAAAAAGCCATTTATGATTTGTTATTGTGATAATTTCAGAACCGTTCCATATACAACATCCTAACGTGATACAGTTGTTTCTCTTGACCTGAACTAGATGCCTATCGAAAATGAGTCGTGTCAGAAAGTATTTTGCAGAGTTATGTCCCTTGTCTAATAAAATCCGTTACCGCGATATCTACAGAACCGTTTCATGCATGGCAACCAAACTTGTTACATCTATTTATCTTCACGTAAATCAGAAGCCTATCGAAAATGAGTCATCTCGGACAATATTTTGCAGAGTTATGCCCCTTTTTACAAATAAAAATCCATTTATGATTTGTTGTGATAATTTCAGAACTGTTCCATATACAACATCCTAACGTGATACAGTTGTTTCTCTTGACCTGAACTAGATGCCTATCGAAAATGAGTCGTGTCAGAAAGTATTTTGCAGAGTTATGCCCTTTGTCTAACAAAATCCACTAATTCCTATGTTAAGTTTGCATATTATTTCTATTATCATGTTAGTATACTATCACATTTATTTATTGATTGGATGACTGATTTATTCATTTATTCTCTTAGACAATGCAAAGAATGCTTGCAAATCTGTTTTGAAATGACATACATGTGCATATTATTTCTATTATCATGTTAGTATACTATCACATTTATTTATTGATTGGATGACTGATTTATTCATTTATTCTCTTAGACAATGCAAAGAATGCTTGCAAATCTGTTTTGAAATGACATACATGTGCCATTTAGTATACATGTTAGTATACTATCACATTTATTTATTGATTGGATGACTGATTTATTCATTTATTCTCTTAGACAATGCAAAGAATGCTTGCAAATCTGTTTTGAAATGACATACATGTGCCATTTAGTATACATGTACTGTATTTATCTAGCCATGTGTACTGTTGTTTTGGTGAGACATCGATACAGCTCTTTCAATTTATTCAAGAAACAAATTAATTTAAGGGGAGGAAAACTTTTTTTTTTTTCAAAGAAAGTACACTTACAATACCATGGGTAAATATTTCTTCTCACAAGCCAATCAATTGGTAGAGACACCCTTATTATAATAGCTGGGGTTCAGAGCCGAGGGGTTTGGATAGCGCAGCTTCATGTTGTAAATAAGTGGCCTACTACATTTGTAAATGCTCATAATGAAGTGACAGTGTGTCAAAATCTTGTTAAATGAGTACAAGACTGTCCCAAAGTTGACTGGAGCTCTTTTGTGAAAAAGGTAGAAAAATAACATCAACTTCCATGTGCTTTATCATCCATGAAAAACGGAGAAGTTGGCAGCAAATACTTTGTTTATAAAAGTATACTTTGATTGAATAAAGGCAGGGAAAGACTGGGGAACTGTTCTTGGGAAGTCATGGGGTGAGGCAGGCATTATATCAAATAGATTTTCCTAATGCGGCTCAAGAACAGTGCTTGGTGGTACTGTAACAACAACAACACACACTGACGAGCAGAGGTGCGCGAAAATGACGCTTCTCAAAAGAAAATTAGGAGCGTGGTGGAGCACCTCAAAAGGCCAGGACTGAAAATTGCGAATTTACGAAGCTTGAAAATTCAGTTTCCAACACACAGATTGAGTATAAATATTTGGGTGAAAAATATGGATTTTTTACTCAAAAAAATTCAGTTTTGAACTGAAAAATTGAGTTTTTAAACTCAATCTACGAACCGAAATTCGGTACGTAGAACTGACGTGAATGAATCCCTGATACGTAGCTATGTCTCCACGTACCAGCGTGGTCGAGGAGACTAGGGGGTTTGTAAGTTGGCCAGCTAGGTCTACTCTAGTCAGCATGTTGAACGTAAATAAAGATAAACAAATGCCCCCTCCCGCTCACGATTTCAGACCAGGCGAAGGGTCAATCAGGTAAGAAACCGACCCGGGTTGTACAAGTGGAGTACAAGTCGAAGATTTGGAATCCGGCACTACGACGTCTGTGGAGGTCGAGCTTCCGATCGGGCGGACACCTGGATACGACGATGAAGGGAAATCGGTAACGGAGCCAGGCTTAGCGTGGGAAAGCCAGTCCATTCCGATCTCTCGATCGGAGTCGACTTATGATTATTACCCCTCGGGCAAATTTTGCCCGAAGGGTATTGTCGTCTGTCCGTCCGTCTGTCTGTCCGTCTGTCTGTCCATCTTTCTTGTGAACACGATATCTCAAGAAGAATTATAGCCAGGCATTGTGAATTGATGCCACATATGTATTGGGTGAAGGGTCAGAAGCCTATTAAAAATGACTGACCTTGACCTATTTTATCAAGGTCAAATTCTAGTATTTGCTATATTTTTTGAAGGATTGAAGCTAGGGTCTCCAAATTCATATTATATATGCAACTCGTGATTGACTAGAAGTCTATCCCAGTTGACTGACCTTGATCTATTTTTTATAGGTCATATACTGTTTATTGTGATATAAGATGAAGAAATAAAGCTAGGCTTTCCAAATTAATACTATATATACATCTGGCGAAGGTCCAGAGGTGTACTGAAGATGACTGACCGTGACCTATTTTATCAAGGTCAAATTATAGTATTTGCTATATTTTTTTAAGGATTGAAGCTAGGGTCTCCAAATTCATATTACTTATGTAACTGGTGATTGGCTAGAAGCCTATCCCAGTTGACTGACCTTGATCTATCTTTTCAATGTCATATACGGTTTATTATGGTCTAACATGAAGAAATATATCCATGGTTTCCAAATTGATACTATGTATACACCTGGTGAAGGACCAGAGGTGTACTGAAGATGACTGACCTTGACCTATTTTATCAAGGTCAAATTTTAGTATTTGCTATATTTTTGGAAGGATTGAAGCTGGGGTCTCCAAATTCATATTACTCATGCAACTCGTGACTGACTAGAAGCCTATCCCAGTTGACTGACCTTGACCTTTTTTTTATAGGTCATATACTGTTTATTATGGTCTAACATGAATAATATAGCTAGGCTAGCATCTGGTGATGCTCCAAAGGTATGCTGAAGATGGCTGACCTTGACCTATTTTATCCTTGACCTATTTTATCCAAGTCAGATTCTGTTTAGTACAATATTCTATGAAAGATTATATCTACGTTGTACAAATTTATATCACTTATGGCTGGACCTGAAGACTAATGAAGAATATCACTGACCTTGACCTATTTTTAAAAGGTCAAATTCTATATGTTAAGTTTAAGATCTCCAAATTCATGTTCCCTATGCGATTAGAAATGACTTGAAATTTTTTGAAGATGACTGACCTTGATCTATATTTCCAAGATAAAATTACTTGATTGGATTATAAGCTTTTTAAAAGAGTATATTTAGAGCTAAGAATTCGGTCATGCTCTACCAGAACCTCCGGCCTTGGCAAAAGCTGAACTACAGTCAACCCTAGTAGATCACATTTTTGTTATCTAGTTCTGAAAATACACTGATGATGTTATACAATGCATGATTGCTGGGTGTAGACAATAACTGATAGCCGAGGGGTATTGAAGCCCATGGGCTATTTTGAAAACTTGGGCAATACGAGTGAGGCGCCTAACGTTAAATTTTCATTTGGTTCCGGGATTGGGAGAGTGCCTTCCTCAATGCTGTTGAGGCCTGGATTTTCCGGTCGTTCTGTAACATCAACTAACATTGGAACGACTGGTTTGTCTGAACTCTCTCAATCTGCTTCCGGTTTCTCTGGTGGCCTTCCTCGTCCCCCTGCCGAGACGTCTGTCACTTCGAGCCTTCTGGGCCACCAGAGATTGAGGTTCCCACAACAACGGCAGTATGGTATGTATGCAGGTACCTATGATATGCCAAATTTTTTACCTGCCTCTAAGACGCGGTATAGAGACCCCTCTCAAGTAGGTCGAATTATGTGGCATCCGGTTGCTAGTTTGACTTCGCCCTTGCGTGGCTTAGCTCAAATTTCTGCTTCCGGTGGTATTCGAGGTACGGGACCGGCTATGCTACGTATGATGCGTCCTCCTATACGTGCTTCCGGTTTACGACCTCGAATGCCAGTTCACCGACCATTACAGTGGCCGTGCTCATGGTCATATGTAAGGTCCCCGAGTGTGAACGCACCCCGTCGGGCCCAGCTTCCGGTGCACTCTCAAGTGACGGATCCTACGTTGGCTGCCATTCTGCGCGGAATGGAACAGCAACGCGAGGAGATGAAGGAACTGAGAGAGATGATGACCAGTCAAATAAGGAGCGGTATGCCGCCGCATCCGGTTTTGGCTGAACAGTCAAGGCAACCGGAAGCAAGATTGATGGGGACTATCCCTTCCATTACTCCTCGTTGGCAGGAAGCCCCGGAAGCTATGGAAGTGGATAGGGATCAGTACGGTAGCTCGGAATTGAATGAACCTACCAATGCTGATCCAGATACTAGGAAATATTACGATTTAATTTCCGGTATCTATGACTTGATTCCTGATATGCAGCTTCCGGTCCCACATGCGGGGGATATTGAAACTGAATCAGGAGAGTCAAATCGGGTTACGAGGTCGGTTTCCACGCTTCCGACCTCAACTGCTATACATTCTATTTGCCACTTGTTCCATAGAACATTAGCAGAACCCGCTACGCAGGAGGAACGTGCAGTCAGGCTGAGACCTAGAGCACGCTTCCGCCCTGCAGGATCTTCTGGTCCGTTCCCAGTACAGAAGCCAAACATACGATCATATGGCATACATGATTCACCGTTTAGCTTCCGGTCTGCAGAGGTGAACGGCGATTTTCAGTATTTGTGCCCTTCAAATACTAAATTGCCTAGTAATCCGGATGTTCCGTTTACGAACAAACAGGCCTCCGTACTAGAGGAAACTGACCGACAAGGAGTGGCGATCACGAATCACCTGGACTGGTTTCTTAAAGCCATTAAGGATGGTTTGTTTTCGCTGTCGGGCGCGGACAGTCAAGAGCGGTTACAAGAGGGAATTAACCTCGTTCTTGACTACCAGAAGATTGCTTCCGGTGCAGTAGAAGATTTACTGGTTCACAATGCCTACCTATCTCCTATGCTGGTGTATTTAAGGAGAAGGGCCTTCATTCCTCTAATGCACGATTACACACCGGAAGCAGTAAAGAGAAGCCTACTAGAAACTTCTACGGCTCCTTCTTTACTGTTTGGTGATGCTGTTGCCGAAGTCCGACCTGAAATGGATCGTATTGAACATGACAGGTCAGTGGCTTCCGGTGCTTCGTCCAAGAGACCTAGGGCTTCCGGGTCGGGTCCCAAGGCGAAGAAGGCTAAGAAGAACCCGTCTAGTTCCAAGGCTACTAAGGGTGCTTCCGGCCAACAGCAGAGCTAAGCGCCTGCTTCTTTAGAGCCAAGGTTATCGAGCTTTGGCCATAAGAAGCAGGGTAAGGGGAAATCCAAGCAGTCAAAGAAGAATACCTGATGTTTCGGGCCGTACCGGGTGGCTTCCGGTATGGGGAACACACCGAGACATAATGTTTCCAGTTCCGCCACAACTAGACCTTCCGGTAGGGGGAAGGCTGCAGTTGTTTTGGAGGAACTGGATAAGGATCGGGGCGGAAGCGTGGGTCATTCGAACTATCAGATACGGCTATCGCCTATCGTTCGACACGCTTCCCCCCTTGACTGCATCTCCCCTTCCGTCTCGTATTCCATTACGAACGGGTCATCTATCAGCGATACAGTCCTCTGTGGACAAGCTGATAGAGAAGGCTTCAGTAATAGAGCTTCGGGTTTGGGATACAACACCCGGGTTCTATTCGCCGGTCTTTCTGGTCCCCAAGAAAGACACGTCCGAGATGCGCATGGTTATCAACCTCAAGCGCCTCAACAAGGACTACCTCACTCCACCGCCACACTTCCGCATGGAGTCCTTCCGGTCTATCCGGACGGTACTCAAGCAAGGGGAATGGCTGACTTCTCTGGATTTAAGGGATGCATACCTTCATATCCCGATACATCCGGAGGACAGGAAGTACTTGAGATTCATGGTCGGCAAACGACGCTTCCAAATTCAAGTGCTTCCGTTCGGCCTATCCACTTCCCCTTGGGTGTTCACACGAGTGTTTACACCAGTGGCACAATTCCTGCACAGTCTAGGTATAAAGTACCACTTTTATATCGACGACTCCCTGCTAAGGAATGCCTGCAAAGAGCAGTTAATCCTAGACACGCAGTTAAGGACGTTGACTTCTCTGGGATACATCCCACACGAAGAGAAGTCAGAACTGACTCCGTCGCAAAGGCGCAAATTTCTGGGGTTGGAATACGATACTCTTTTAGCTCTCGCCAAATCCCCAGAAGATCGTTGCCAAAAGATAACAACGAAGATACCTCAAATCCTCAAGTTATCTCAAGCCAGGGCTTTACACTTTGCTGCGATAATCGGCCTCTTGACGTCAGCACAGGACGTAACACCAAGAGGGCGGTTGCAGCTTCGTCCCTTAATGATTTACTTCAATCATCAATGGGTCGAAAGGCAGTTGAACCCGTGGATACCTGTCACGCCTCTTGTCAAACAATGCCTCCAATGGTGGCTGGATCCACTCAACGTTATGCCGGGTGTGTCCCTACTTCTGTTTCGTCCGTCACATCACCTGTTCACGGACGCATCTATGGAAGGATGGGGAGCCCACCTCGAGTCCAGGTCGATATCCGGGTTATGGACAATCGAGGAACGCTCTTACCATATCAACGTGTTGGAGTTTATGGCAGTGACACATGCCATCCGCACGTGGGTGAGCGTACTGACCGACAAGAACCTGCTAGTTGCGACGGACAACACATCCGTCGTGTCCTACATCAACAAGCAGGGGGGGGGACGAGATCTCCGCAATTACAAAGCCAAGCGGAAATCTTTTTCGGTCTGTGTTGGGACAACAACATATCAGTGTTGGCCAGGCACATCCCGGGAATTCTGAATGTCTTGGCGGATTCGCTTTCACGACGGAATCAGATAATTCCCAGAGTAGCAACTTCACCCAGCCATACTAAAACAAATAGCTCATGTCTGGGAGATGCCACACATAGATCTGTTCGCCACTCGGCTCAACAATCTATTGCCCCTGTTCATGTCGCCGGTTCCGGATCCGTCGGCATATGCAATGGACGCCCTATCGCAGGACTGGTCAAGGATGGTAGCATATGCGTTCCCTCCTCCAGCTATCCTAGCGAAGGTACTCCGGAAGATCCACGAACACACTTGTGTCGTTTATCTGATTGTTCCGTGGTGGCCAGCAAGGCCATGGTTCCCGGACTTACTGGATCTTCTGGTAGATGTACCAAGACAGCTTCCGGTGTGGCACAATCTACTGCGCCAGCCCGGAACGTCGATATTCCACAGCCAGCCAGGACTGTTCCACTAC
Source organism: Hanleya hanleyi (assembly GCA_036873755.1). NCBI lineage: Eukaryota > Metazoa > Mollusca > Polyplacophora > Lepidopleurida > Hanleyidae > Hanleya > Hanleya hanleyi. Next base: position 13,782 of record JAVTVY010022457.1, on the reverse strand, counting down.
CACGTGTGCAAGTGCTCAAGAGACACTTCGCTCAGGCGGGATTTTCAACGGAAGTTGGGCGCCGAATGGCACAATCGATTCGACCATCCTCTTCCGCTGTATACAATTCAAAGTGGGCAATCTTCGATCTTTGGTGTGGAGAGAGGGATATAAATCCATCCAGCGCTTCTATCCCTGAAGTAGCAGAGTTCCTATTGCACCTGTTCCGGGATAGGGGGCTAGTACCCGCTACGGTCGAAGGGTATAGGGCAGCCATTGCTCAGCCTATTCTTCTGGGTACTGGGATTAATCCCTCGACTGATCCAAATTTATCTGCACTAATCAAGTCATACAAGATATCTGGTCAGTCGGTTGTTCCGAAATTGCCAAAGTGGGACTTAGCCTTGGTACTTCGGCAATTAGGGAAGCCACCGTTCGAGCCAATAGAGGCTATTGATCTCAAATGGTTATCATACAAAACTTCGTTTTTGTTGGCTCTTGCCTCGGCAGCTCGTGTCGGAGCTGCATGCGCTCGATAGAAGGAACGTCCGACACTCTAGGGACTGGAGCAATGTAGTTCTCACGACGGTTCCTGAGTTTGTGGCCAAGAATCAAGCCCTCTACGATTCCATATCTCGAGAGTTCACAATTCCAGCCTTATCTGATTTCCTTTCGTCCGGTCTTGAATCAGACATGTTGATGTGTCCGGTTCGTGCACTTGCGTGTTACCTGAATCGTACAGAGGAGATCAGAGCGGGTAGGAGGCGTTTTTTGATCCCAAAGCCAAACAAGAAATAAGCAAAAATACTATCTCAAGTTGGCTCAAAAATACGATTCGGCTAGCGTACTCCACGGCTACGGATAGGCAAGCCGCGCTTGTAAACGTTTCGGGTCACGAGATTAGGGCACTAGCGGCATCATGGCCTCTGTGGACTAACAGATCAGTGACCGACATTATGAGGGCGTGCTACTGGAGGTCAAACAAGACATTTGCCTCTTTCTACCTCCGGGACATGACGTTAGCATCCACTTGTGACTGCACAGCGGGTGTCTGTGGGACCGAGGATAGCAAGATAAAGTCCGGGCGTACAGTTTTAACCCTGCTTGCTGGTGAGTGCATTTTCCTGTCGATCCCTTTCGGAAAAAAGGGGGGGGGGGCATATGTGCGACTCGACCTTGAAGTCAGAGTAGCGACAGAGGTTCCCTGTGTACCATAGGCATACAGGTTACGGCTGTTGTATGATCTCATGGATCCTCTTTGAGGTAGAAGATCGGTGATTTCTACTCTGTACTAGTCATCTTGTTCACGGCTTTTATCACTTACCACGGATTGTATCAGTTTGCCCGCCAACCTTTCTGTGGCATTCTATGCAAAGAGTGGAAGTGAGGTAAGTTTTCAGCGCAAATAACAAAAAAATTTCACAGGTAAATTTTCTGTTATTAAGCTAAAACTTACCTCACTTCCAGTGATGCCCACCCACCTCCCCTCTGTGATACATCCTAACCATGTATCGCAGTGGAAACAAGAAGAATTATGGGTAAGTGAGCAGTCAGGTGACTAGCAGGGGAGAGAACTGTGTCATTCAAATCCGCCTTTTGCGCTATTCGTAATGCCGGTTTCGGCCGCAAGGTGGCGCTAGCGCTCACGGCACTTTGGTCTGTTCCGGTTGTCTGCTAAACATGTGCAGGAGGGAAGGCGGGTATTGTATTTCGCCTCGTTTCGGCAGATTTTCTCACTGATGGAGACGTCCTTGCTAGTTTACGTAAGTATAGTCATCAAGTCTAATTTATACTCGTTTGTACAAGCATAATAAAAGCCGCTTTGTCAACAAATTGGGCAATCAAAGCTCGTCGTTGTTGTTGTTATAAAACATGGTGGGTGGCCGGCAGTTCAGCCTGATTAAACCACACTCTACTGAAAACAATCAGCAGGGGCCAGTTTGTTTGATCAAGTACTGTGAGAAATAATCGGATTATTAGTTAACCCGACTACCATGTAGATGTTAATGTAGCTGTATGATTATAATGTGATAAACAAGAACCCAACCCGCCTCAGTTGGGACGGCTGGTAGTGTTTCATAATTTTATTGTGAAAAGACACACTGAACAGGAAATTAATGTGCCATATGTCTTCTAACTTCTCATAAATACTGAGGAAGTAGTTTTTGCACTAATAGCTACTTATTTTTAATTTTTTAATTATCTAATTATTATACCATGTATTTCTTCTGCAAAAAAATCCTTTATCCCCCAGTCGATGACACGCAAGTCTCTACTATAACTACACAAATGTTTTATAGCAACAACAATGACGAGCTTTGATTGCCCAATTTGTTGACAAAGCGGCTTTTATTATGCTTGTACAAACGAGTAAAAATTAGACTTGATGACTATACTTACGTAAACTACCAAGGATGTCTCCATCAGTGAGAAAATCTGACGAAACGAGGCGAAATACAATACCCGCCTTCCCTCCTGCACATGTTTAGCAGACAACCGGAACAGACCAAAGTGCCGTGAGCGCTAGCGCCACCTTGCGGCCAAAACCGGCATTACGAATAGCGCAAAAGGCGGATTCTTGCTAGATGATTTCATGTAGAACAAGAGTGGAAGTGAGGTAAGTTTTAGCTTAATAACAGAAAATTTACCTGTGAATTTTATTTTTTCTGCTATATTCACCATCTTTCATTTCCTGGTTTACTGGAAGCTAACTTTGTATCTGAACTGAGGGAAATATTATCATTGTATTATCCCCATCAATCTGTCTTGTCTTCATTGGTTACATATTTTGTTTGTAGACAGATTGATATGGTATTTGATTCAATAAATATTTCCATGGCTTGATCGATATTCTCCTGGTTTTGTATTTTAGCTCATTTTTCTTGGACACAGCAAATCTCTTAATAAATTTATAACTTTTCCTCTTCCATTGCAGGAAAGGTGATAACAGCCGCATATGTGCCATTACCAAACTATCATGCGCTGTTCCCAGAAGCTGTTCGTGCTACACAACTTTTACTTCCATCAGCACAAATTCTTCATGTCGGACTACCAGGCGGAGTTGTTGCCCCTGGCATGGTACGGTAGTACCTGTATTACTACACCACTTTATCAGGTGTAGATCTTGTAATTATCATTCATCATCATCATCATCATATAGGACAAATCAATCACAATCACTGAGCGAAAACTGTGAACCGTTAAAGCCAATGGATGTGGAGTGGAAGGAGCTCAGATTGTAAGAGAATTTGATGGACAAATTTCAATGCTAATCAAGCAGCATCTCGTACTCAATGTGCTGGAAATATTTAACAGATCAAAAAAACACATTTATATTGAGCTGGTCAAACGGTGGCGGAAATCAGTCTAGATGATGAAAATGTGATTTAGTTTCACTCGGAGAGGTTTGAAAATTGATTTCTGGACGATTCAAAAGAATTGATTGTAACATTAGGTTTTAAGTTTGTGGAAGTTTTTAATTTTATTATGAAATGATAGTTCAAGGAAGTTTGATTTGACATAGCAAGAGTTCTCAATATTAAATTTGTACATTTTCAAGTCGGATAGGCTTGTTTTACGCGGGATCTGTGGATAATCTGGAACCCTTTCCGACTGATTCAGAGAATAGCAGGTGCTTAGAGCAAAGTATTTTATTCCATTACTTTTCATGTGAAATTCTGTACAATTGTGTACTGTTGCTGGCCATAATGTAAGGTATGTCAAGTGTTTGTTTTATCGCTTGGTATTCATAGATTCCAGACCATCTATAACTGTTTAATTTACATTTATGTAAAAAGTATTTGTTGATATTGCAATGACATTAAAAAATGCTATAAATGAGGATATATCATTAGTTCGTTTTCCTCCTTTCATCAAGAACAGCATGAGCAAAGGGGGGAGAAAAGCTGACCTGGCTCAATTTCCTATGTATTTCTAAAATGAAAGCACTACAGGTAACCGTACTAGATCTCCTTTTTACCTGCGGCACGCAGGTCTACGGGAGGATCGTGTTGTTACCTGAGGCACGCAGGTCTACGGGAGGCTCGCGTTGTTGTCCTCCGCCACGAAGTGGTGGGAGGACTTGGAAATGCTAGCCGTCCGTCAGTCCTTCCGTCCGTCCCACATCTTGAGAACAATTCGATCAATCGACTTCAAACTTGAGAAGGTGCTTCACATCAGTTAGACGGCCATTGGTATTGATTTTCACTGAGGTAGGTAATCCAAGATGGCCGCCATCGACCATATTGGATTCTGTCCATCCCACATCTTGTGAACGCGATATCTCAAGAACAATTCGACCGATTGACTTCAAACTTGAGAAGGTGCTTCACATCAGTTAGATGGCCATTGGTATTGATTTTCACTGAAGTACGTAATTCAAGATGGCCACCATCGACCATATTGGATTCTGTTCGTCCCACATCTTGTGAACGCGATATCTCGAGAACAATTCCACCAATCAACTTCAAGCTTGGGAAGGTTCTTCACATCAGTTAGACGGCCATTGGTATTGATTTTCACCGAGGTACGTAATCCAAGATGGCTGCCATTGACCATATTGGATTCTGTCCATCCCACATCTTGTGAACGCGATATCTCGACAACAGTTCGACCAATCGACTTCAAACTTGAGAATGTGCTTCACATCAATTAGACGGCCATTGGTATTGATTTTCACTGAGGTACATAATCCAAGATGGCTGCCATTGACGATATTGGATTCCATCCGTCTCGGATCTTGTGAACGTGATATCTCGACAATAATTTGACCATTCAACTTCAAACTCGAGACGGTGCTTCACATCAGTTAGACAGCGATTGGTATTGATTTTCATTGAGGTAGTATGTAATCCAAGATGGTTGCCATTGACCATCTTGGATTTCACTCACCCATATTGTACCCATCTGTGTTGTGAACGCGATATCTTGATCTATTCCACTTATCGATTTATAAACCTCACCATCCACAAATCCATATACAACTGCAGACTTACATTCCAGTGTTACACTACCCATTACTGCTTCCCAAACCTCCTCAAATTGTCTCAACAATTCCAGATGAACGTCTCTTTCCACATACACATATCAACTTTCCAAGTTATATTTAAGGAGATATTGGAAGCGTATATGCTGTATGCTCTCAAACCGGCTACTTGGCGGAGGACCTGCTAGCTACTCAGGTTGTTGTTGTTGTTCTTGTGACTTTTTGAAATACGCATGCGCTAAGAGAAAGTGATCTCTGCCACACTTTTCTTTTCAACCTTCGATCTCGCATGACAACCCTGTTTTCAGGCACGTTTGAATTCATTTGCAACTATATTCGGTGGAATGAATTATTGCTTCGTTGATTTCCGTTCAGACTTCAATTCTCTTACGTCAACAGATAGGAAACTTCAGTCGCTTAAAAGCTGTCTATCGATACATCAGTAATTGTCTTCAATATTACCATTTTCACTGAACAGTATGTGCATGTATATACACTTTAAGATCCTAAAATTGCTTATATACCAAGGAAGATGAGCCGCAACCTTGTCTGTGGTTCAGCTAACTTGTATACAGTCAAAGGCGACTGTCTGAGAAAGTAGAAAAATAAGTTCACTACTTCTAGTAATCATTTTTAGCCCACCATCACCAGATGGTGGGCTGTTCAAATCGCTTTTCGTCTGTGGTCCGTCCGTAAACAATTCTTGTTATCGCGATTTCTCAGGAACTACAGCATGGATCTTTCCCAAATTCGGTACACAGGTTCCCCTTGGAGTCTAGTTGTGCAAGATAGCTTTTCTGGTCAGATTCGAAAATCCAATATGGCCAACAGGCAGCCATCTTTGATTTCCTCATGAAACCTTGTTATCGCGATTTATCAGGAACTACTTCATGGATCTTTCTCAAATTTGGTACACAGGTTCCCCGTGGGGTCTAGTTGTGCAAAATACCTTTTCTGGTCCGATTCGAAAATCCAATATGGCCACAAGGCGACCATCTTGGATTTCCCCATGAAACCGTATCGCGATTTCTCCGGAACTACTGCATGGATCTTTCCCAAATTCGGTACACAGGTTCCTCTTGGGATCTAGTTTTGCAAGATACCGTTTACGGTCTGATTCGAAAATCCAATATGGCCACCAAGCAGCCATCTTGGATTTCCCCATACAACTTTGTTATCGTGATTTCTCAGGAAGCACTGCATGGATCTTTCTCAAATTTGGTACATAGGTTCCCCTTGGGGTCTAGTTGTGCAAAATACCGTTTTCGGTCTGATTCGAAAATCCAATATGGCCACCAGGTGCCCATCTTGGATTTCCCATGAAACTTTATCGTGATTTCTCAAGAAGTACAGCATGGATCTTCCTCAAATTTGGTACACAGTTTCCCCTTGTTGTCCAGTTGTGCAAGATACCTTTTTTGGTCCGATTCGAAAATCTGATATGGCCGCCAGGTGACCATCTTGAATTTTCCCTTGAAACATTGTTATCGTCAATTCTCAGGAACTACTTCATGGATTCTTTCTGAAATTTGGTTCGATTCGAAAATCCAAGATACGCTTAAAATTACATGTAATACGGCATTCCCGAGTTGTGACGTTGCATCACACGAGTTTTCGGCGGATCAAACAGTGGGACATATTCTATATAGTGACTATAGAGAATATCCATACCTTCACCTTCCATATCAAGGAGTTCAAATAATTCAGAATTAAAATGTATTTCTTCAAATTTTAAATCAGTTTTCTTAGTCCAGTGAACTGTTTCATCTGCCGACGGGTCGGCTACATGAAGGGACGTATTTGGTTGAATGCAGAAGATGTTTTAGCAGTGGCTTGTAAAAGATTAAAATGTGATAAATTGAGTGTGGGATGTTGGATGAATTGGAGAACTATAATAAATAATTTGACATATCACGTGCAAAAATATGGCGGAAGAACAAAAATATTCTGAACAAAAACAAAAGGCTTCAAGCCATTCTTGCTTTGAACCCTAATAATAATCTGAACAATAATAATTTTCAGTGGGAGCGAAATAATATAGAGTTTTGATAGGAATACGAAGCTGCGCATCTAAAACACCTCGGCTCTGGGTGCCAGCCATTCACAATCGTTTTAATTTGAACCATACTACTTTGAAAATATCAGGAACATCAAGCAGTGAAGTGACAAATATACAGATTATCAAAAAACTTGCAATCGGAAATGGCCGCGAAGTTTTCCGTTCAATCAGAGAAACCAGCAGTCATTACCTGTCTCTTGATGTATCTATGACATATGATATACCAAGCATAGTATCAAAGGATATATAGATCAATGATTTTACATCAATTGAAAACGGCTGCCAAGGTTTCCAACCAATCAGAGAAAACGGTTGGACGTATTATGTGATGGCGGTTTCCGTCCGTCTGTCTGTCCGTCCGTCTGTCCGTCCCCCATGTCCGGTCTATATCTGGGACAGTTTTCTATCTACAGTTCTAATTTTTGGTGACTGGATACCCTATGGGGAGACGATGTGTCGCGAACCAAAATGAAGGTCAAGGTCAGAGGTCAAAGGTCACTGGCCTAAAAAACCGGAAATCACCGAAGTGTTCGTGTCCGGTCTATATCTGTGATCGTTTTCTATCCACAGTTGCAATTTTTTGTGAGTGGATACGCTAGGTGGAGACGATGTGTCGCGTACCAAAAATGAGGTCGAGGTCAGAGGTCAAAGGTCACTGTTGCCTAAAATCAGGAAATCACTGATCATTGACAGTTTTCTATCTACAGTTCTAATTTTGGGTGAGTGGATGCCCTAGGGGGGAACGATGTGTTGCATACCAAATGTAGGTCGAGGTCAAAGGTCAGTAGGGGGAAATGAAGTGTCCCATACCAAAATATAGGTCAAGGTCGAAGGTCAAAGGTCACTGACCCAAAAATTAGGAAATTATTAAAAATAACATTTCTTTGTGTCAGTAGATACATTAGGGGACACGATGTGTCACATATCAAAATGTAGGTAAAGGTCAAGGTCACTGTGACCTAAAATCATGAAATTATTGAAAATCATGATTTCTTGAGTCCATTGAGAAAATACGGGTAGCCATTTTGTCATGTACCAAAATTTAGATCCAGGTCAATAGTCAAGATCACTGTTACACCAGAATCAAGGTCAAAGGTCAGTGTGACTTAAAACTCAGGAAATCATTAAAAACTACTAATTTTTGGTGAGTGGATTCAATAGGGGGAAATGAAGTTCGCATACCGAAATGAAGTTCGCATACCAAAAATTAGGTCAAGGTCAAAGGTCACTGTGACCCCAAAACCAGGAAATTGTTAAAAATCATGATTTTTTGTGTCCATTGAGAAATTACGGGGTTTGTCATGTACCAAAATTTAGGTCAAGGTCACTGTGACTCCAGAATCGAGAAATCTTTGAAAAGTACTTTTTTACCCCTCGGCCATTTTGGCCTCGGGGTATTGTCGTCGCCATGTACGTCCGTACGTCCGTCCGTTGCCGCATTTTAGGCAAAACCGCTTGAGACACAACCACCAAATTTTCAACACTTATCTAGTGCTAAGCCAGACGCCTATTGATCCTCGGTCCATATTTTACAGAGTTCTGCCCCTTGACATATATTAATTTCTATTTCTGTCCTATATGCCTGAATGTAACCAGCTATATCTGCAGAACTGTGTTCGGTAGCTACTATATTTTGGAAACTTATTTATATTGCTGTATTCTACCAGCCAACAAAGGATTACTCGCCTCGGCTCATGGAGTTATGCCCCTTTCGGATGTAATAATCTCCGATTTTGTTATCTATAATTGAATGTACAAGTTATATCTGAAGATCCGTGTTTGGTACAGCTTATTTGTCTCGGTTCTTATTTCACAGAGTGCTAAGTCAGACGCCTATCGAAAGTGACTCCCCTCGGCCCATACTTTACAGAGTTATGTCCCTTTACTGATATATTAATTTCTATTTCTGACCTATATGCCTGAATGTAACCAACTATATCTGCGAAACTGTGTTCGGTATAGCTACTATATTTTGGAAACTTATTTATATTGCTGTATTCTACAAGCCAACAAGGGATTACTCACCTCGGCTTATGGAGTTATGCCCCTTTCGGATGTAATAATCTTCGATTTTGTTATCTGTAGCTGAATGTACAAGCTATATTTGTAGATCTGTGTTCGGTACAGCTTATTTGTCTCGGTTCTTATTTTACAGAGTGCTAAGTCAGACGCCTATCGAAAGTGGCTCCCCTCGACCCATATTTTACAGAGTTACGCCCCTTTACAAATTTTTCTATTTCTGTCCTATATACCTGAATGTAACTAAGTACCAGTATATCTTGATCATCCCACATAGAACTATCTCTTCCCCAATTCACACTACACATGGGTCTCAATCACTTGGGGAAAGCCGAGGGGTTTTGATTAGATCAATCTCATGTTTTTGTTAGGGGGACATGATGTGCCACGTACGAAAGTGTAGGTCAAGGCCGAATGTCAAGGTCACTGTGACCCCCAAAATCATGTAATTCATAAAAATCATGATTTTTTTGTGTCCATTGATATATTGACGGGAAGATGTGTCGTGTACCAAAATTTAGGTCAAGGTCAAAGTTCAAGATCACTGTGACTCCAAAATCAGATATCATTAAGTCACATTTTTTCATATGCCTATCGAAGATGAGGTCATGTAATGCGATGTTGCGTTCTGTCCATCCATGCATTAACATTTGTTGTCCATACGATATCTCTAGTTTCATGGTATGGAATGGTATCAAATACCTTACTCGCATGGCGAAGAGGAGCCATACATCAATTTGTCAAAGGTCAAGGTCACTGTCCCCCAAAACTGAATCATGTTTAGCTGATTATATGTGTTAGATTGGAATATTCAGAGTTCTCTCCCCAACATGTATATGGCATTTGTCCTGTGGAGTCTCCCGTGTTTGAAACAGCTACATTTAGTTAAACTGTTGTGAAATAAAAACCATACTTTTACTAATTTAACGGGGAGAGGGGTCCTTTATGAACTTCATACCTGTTGTCAACTCAAGAATGTGGTTTACTTCATCCCTTTCTTCTTCCTTCATGAAAAATTCTCTCATCTGAAAGAAATGCATTTGCAGGAAAACTACTATTTTCTTGTATTGGACTATTGTCGATTTCAGTGTGGGATATGTGAGCTCTCGGTTCTTGCTCCAAGGTCAACTAGTTTCCAAGAGTTAAGCTCATTTTAGTTTATCATTCAATTTTAGATGTGATATATGTTACATTCTCAGAAGCACAAAATTGTAGACCTTTCTCTGGATTTTGCTAGCTACCAATTGGAATCAAGGCTATTAAACAACCTTGAAATTTGGACCAATATAATTCCAGATATACGGGCGTATATTGAAGCCCCTTGGGCTCTTGTTAGTCTCTTGATGTACTGATGATGTATACAGTCTTGCATCAAACACTTGAACAGTACCAGAGGTATAGATTTTGCATAAATTAAAGATGGCAATAAAATTTCCACCTAATCAGAGAAATTGGTTGTCGTTAATTGTAAGTTTCTTGATGTATCGATGATTTGTAGTTTCATATGAAGCACTAAAATGGTATCAGATATAGATCAGTAATGATTTTGCATAAATTAAAATGGTCACCAAGATTTCCGTCCAATCAGAGAAACCAGTTCTGTCATTCATCTTTAAGTCTCTTGATGCAATGATGATGTATATCAAATTTTACATTGAGCACTTGAACGGTATCAGAGATCGAGACCATTAATGATTTTGCACAAATTAAAGATGGCTGCCTATCCTTCCGGTAATTCAAAGGAACTGATGTGGTTGTTAATTGCGAGTCTCTTGATACAGCGATGCTGTATACCAAGTTTCATATAGAACACTTAAATGGTATCAGAGATATACATCAATACAATTTTTGCATAAATTAAAGATGGCCGCCAAGATTTCCGCCCAATCAGAGAAACCAGTTCTGTCATTCATCATAAGTGTCTTGATGCATCCATGATGTTTACCAAATTTTACATCGAGCACTTGAATAGTATCATAGACAGAGATCATTAATGATTTTGCAGAAATTAAAAATGGTCGGCCATCCTTCCTGCCTCTCAGAAGAACTGATGTGGTTATTCATTGCAAGTCTCTTGATACATCGATGCTGTATACCAAGTTTCGTATAGAACACTTCAGTGGTATCAGAGAAATACATCATTAAAGATTCTGCATAAATTAAAGATGGCCGCCAAGGCTTTCACCCAATCAGGGAAACTGGTTTGGTCATTCCTTTAAAGTTTCTTGATGTATCGATAACCTATAGCAAGTTTCACACTGAACAGCGAAATGGTTTCCGAGATACACAAGATTCATGGCTTCGCATAAATTAAAGATGCCCGCCAAAGTTTCCACCCAATCGGGTCCAAATTCAATAGGGTTTTGGGTCTGGATGTGCACGGCAAGTTGTATCGATAATCTATACCAAGTTTCGCAATGAACAGCGAAATGGTTTCCGAGATACACAAGATTTATGGTTTCGTATAAATTAAAGATGGCCGCCAAAGTTTCCACCCAATCGGGTTCAGATTCAATAGGGTTCTGGGTCACGAGCATATGGATGTGCACGGCAAGTTTGGTGTGCCTAGGCTAAGTCCTTCTAAAGATATCTTGATAATGAGAAAGCTGTGACAGTTTTGCATAAATTAAAAATGGCCGCCAAAGATTCCAACCAATCGGGTCCAGATTCAATAGGCTTGTGGTTGACCACCCAACAATCCTGCATACCAAATTTGTAGTCTCTAGAAGCAACAGTTTGGCTTCTAGACCGGTCACAAGAATTGTTGACGAATTTTCCGTGACGTTGCCATGGAAACTGCAAAATTCATCACAAATTACCCAAATTCGATAGGCTTGTGGCTGACCACCCAACACTCTTGTATACCAAATTTGAAGTCTCTAGAAGCAACGGTTTGGCTTCTAGACTGGTCACAAGAATTGTTGACGACTGACGACCAGACTACCGGACGACCGGCCGGACGTACTTGCCAACAACAAGACCCCACAGCCTAATAGGCTGAGGGGTAAAAACCAGTTGCACATGGAGTCAGTTTTGAGTATTACCAATGAGTCGATATAGCTACATGTATGATAGTAAGTGCAACTCCAGGGATTGGAGGGTCATTGTTTCGATTCCCACAGAGAGTTAAATGATGCTTTCTTTCAAAACATATTTCCATATTTATGAATTGCTTGGGGAGTAAAGTTAAACATACCAAATTGTCATTTCTCTAAATTAAAATTCTTTATTCGGCGAAAGTTGGCGAGTTGTTCCCTTTCTTCTGAAACGTAATTGTTGCGTTTGTTTTTATGATGCATGCTCTATAATTTGATATCAAGTATTATTCAATGTTAATCATAATGACAATGCGTTACTTGTCTATTTCTTCATCAATGTGAATTATCTAGATTGAGTAGATAAAATGATTACTAGAAGTAGGGAACTTAACGAGAGATCCTGAAGGATCTTGGCGCCCACCATTGTCCGATAATTGTATGCTAATGACAAGAGGATCTTTTTGTCCATTGTTACTAAGAACAAACGATTGATATGTAATTTTGTTTACGGAATTTCGAATCTGAGCGAAAAAGATCGAAAAAGGGACACTGGAAAACACCATGATATCATCTTTCTAAGTTTAAGGAGTTTCAAGATTTCTAGAAACTGTACTTATGTCAGTTGTAATAGTACAAGAGAAAAGAGCAACGTTAGTCTGAAAGTGAATGTCCGGAGAATCATTCCTCTTCGTTCTGTAGCGTTTTTTGTTTTTTTGCATGTGTCATTGGGTACTGGAAGCGAAGACAAATGTCTTTGACCCTTTGGCATGAGCTATGAAACATACTTAAGATTTTATAATTAGGAACGAATGCTAATTCTGTTCTGTTTCCTGGGCTAGTTTGAGATATCTCTTTTAAGATACCATGCTCGAAAATAGTAACATGGTACAATACTTAATATTGAAGGGATCCCCGCAGTAATGTCGAAACTTCGAAAGTGTCTGAATCCTGATTATCTCCCTGGGATCGAAACACGCAGTAGTCTAAAGTCATCGAGTTGTAACGTTGTGTCTTCTTTCAGGCTTTTACATATGCATTTTCCATTCATTGTGTACCAATATACACTGACTAAAACTGTCTGGCTGAGGGGTTGTTGCACCTTTTTAGGTGTTGCTTCATGTATAATAGAGAAATGAATATCTAGTATTTAATGAGTCAGACAACCCTGTGCGCGAACAATACATCATAGTTGTGCAGTTATATTGTGCACTTTCTGTTACAAGCATGAAATTTGGCACATAGCTATTTTGAATGATCCTCTTTCGGAACACAGCCTCGCTATCCTCATTCTCGCAAGCCAGGGCCTTGCTTCGCTGGTATTGATGTTCCCGTAAATTCAATATAGAAGAAGCAAACCATGTCTTGGTATTGACTTGCTGCATGGAAAAGTGTGTCAAGGTATTTAGTTTGCAGATGATAACACATGTAAATGCAGAAACTTAATTAATTCTAATCGAATATCAAGAATGTCACAGGCCTCAATTTGAATAGTGAAAAGTGTCATTTATAATGCCTCTTGGACAGTTCGATAAAGTCTAGCTTCAACCCTATTCCATAGTTGCACATATCAAAGTGATAGACCTGATAATAAATTCATTGAAAATTAACTTTGAAGGAAATATAAATTTTCCATTTTGTTCGGTAAAGTATGCGAGAATGGAAACTGAAGAGCGTAGATTTTCGCGCTATGACTAAATCCTTGA